>CAUYQV010007947.1:0-14110 GCA_963574575.1 Galagoides demidoff
CAATGATGGCTGCAACCAAAAAATGGCCGGGCGTTGTAGTGGGTGTCTGTGGTCCCAGCTATTTGGGAGGCGAAGGCAGGAGACTCGCTTGAGCCCAGGAGTTGGAGGTTGCTATGAGCTGTGATGCCATGGCACTCTACCCATGGGGATAGCTTGAGGCTCCGTCTCAAAAAAAAAAAAAAAAAAAGAGCCCTTGTAAATAGGATTATAATCCTTACAAAAAGAGAAACGAGCCCAGAGAGATCACTTACCCCTTCCACCATGTGAGGACACAGCAAGAAGACAACAGTCTGCCAGGCTCTGACCAGAGGCTGAACCTGCCCACACCTTGACCTTGGACTTTCCATCCTTCAGAGATGTAAGAAACAAAATTTTATTATTTCTAAGCCACTCAGTATTTTTGCTGTAGCATTCAAAACAGACCAAGTCAGAAAAGATGGTAGCAAAGTATAATAAAAATGGCTATGTTGGAGACATATTTTGGAGGAAGAATTGTTAGGCTGAATTGATAGATTAGAAGCAAGGTGTGAGGGAAAGGGATAAATCAAGGATGGCACTTAGAGTTTTGACTTGAGATGCTCAGAGGATGATGGTAGATTCCGAAAAGGAGAAAAACTGCTGGTGTGGAGAGTGTGAAAGGAATAAGAACATGGTTAGAAGGAAAAATCAAAGATCTTCAAACATGTTGTATTTGAGAATTGATGAAACCTCCAAGTGGCTGCTGGTAAACAGTTTGATAGATCAGAGGAGAGGCTCAACTGTGAATCAAAATCTGTTTGGTCCCATGTCCAGACACACATTGGACACATTCACAAGAGGACAGAGAAGCTATGTGGTAAGAGAATAGCACAGTGTTACTCTTCTGCAGTCAAAGCAACATGCTGACATTTCCAGTCGCTTCCATCTGCCTCTCTCCATCCAACAGAACTAAAGTAATAAAGGTGAAATCCACCTGAATTGGCAAGTACCTAAACTATGTGCCTCTCTCTCTCCCCTCCCCCCACACCCCTCTCTTTCTCTCATTCTCTCCCTGTCCCTCACCCCTATCTCTTGATTTCCAAGTTCCCTACCCTCCACCCCCACCCATTTGGTTTCTTTGTATACACAACCTGTAGTAAAATCTAAAAACCAGTTCTGAAGCGTTTGTGAGTGAGCACACCTCACATCTGTGAGTGAAAACCAGTTCTGAAGCATCTGTGAGTGAGCGTCACCTTACCTGTGATCAGCTCCCTAGAGTTCCCTGCACCATGGCTGAGGTCCCAAAACCAGCCAAAAATGAAGCATTACCTTCCTCCCACGGCACTTTTCCTTGTGAATCTGCCCTCCCTAAGGAAGGCTAACTGTGATCTAGCACAAATTCTAGATATACTGGATGACCCCACATCATTATTAGTCCTGATAAAGCTAAAATTTCTTTGTTTAGTTTCATCTTGTACCTGTCAGATGGTCACCTCCTCTGCTAATTGACTTGCAGAATTTAATAATTAAGACATTCCCGTTATATAATTTATCGTCCTTTTGGCCTGTGCTCTTAGTGAAAATGAATACTCTGCTGATTCTTTTTAACTTGAAACAGATCCGGGCACCTGCTTCTGGGCTGCTGCACGTCTCGGCTGTGGAGTTTTTTAAATGCTCGAGTGATTGAAGTGCATCTTTACTATTGAAGGGTACCCCTCATCTGTAAAGTCATTTACAAACTTTACTGATCAAGCTGTACATTTCTGAGTTGGAATTTAATCTAAAGAGGCTTCTGCAAAATGAGCTGAATCCTTTACTAATCATGGGCAGTGGCAGGATTTATTTGGTTTGTGGTAATTTGCATTATTTGCCTATTATACCCTTTGGTTCCTTCCACACACTGCTGTGCTGTGTTGCTGAAGCTGGGAAGTCACTCATCACACTCTAATCCCGAGGTGAGAGCATTTTGGTTGCAGATGAAATGTCTTCTTAATGTGAAAATCTCACCATTCATGCGTGCACATACTCCATGTCCACACGATGCCATACAGTGAGTCCTGCCCAGGCATCTATTCATAAATCTCTACGAAGTTATGATGTTCCAAAACATTAAGCCAAAAGCATGCTTTTCCCCATTTGGCCACAGACACTGTGTGACTCCCCTCAGCCGACTACTGCAAACATGGTTTATGTTTCATTTTCCAATGTCCCCGAATGCTAACAAAATGGTGTGCTAGACCCTACTGCTCTTGCCCTGAAAAAGTACAGTCTGTTAGTTAAACATTGTAAGAATGTCAAATTATATTAATCAACACTACATACCATTTTATGATTCCTTCTCCAAAAAATGGGATTTTATTCCAACTAAGGTATAGAGAATCAATGATCCAAAATTCTATGTATTAAAGACATCTAAGCTTAAACTTCTGTCCCTAGTTAGCAAGCCTGGATGGTCTGCAACAAATAATAACAATACAATGAATTGGAGTACTGTTTTAAAAATACATTGCACCTCCATTAAACTCCAGCAAATGCGTTGTTTCATATGGATAAAGTGTAGAAACTTTGAGCAGGGATTATATTCACATCCATTAGTATCTGAACCTCCATCTAGACTTGTCAGGTAAGATCAATACACTCACTTCTTGTTTGCATCACAGAGTAGCAGGAGGGCTTTCGGCTGGATAAGATAATACCCAGAGTTTAATCCTGGTGTATCAGAAGATAAAGCACTCAATTGTCCAAGAGATTATAAAATTTATGTCTTAGCACCTTGTAGACATTAACCATATAGACATTACACCAGATAAGAGAATATGTACAATCTTGAGAACAAAAATGTAACACTAAGTCACTCATTTATGCTTGTTGAAGATTTTTCTCAAGAAAGCATATAAAAATGACAAAGGTTGCCTACAGTATGCAGACAAGAAAATATATAGCCTAGTAAAAAAGTCACAAAATATGTTCTATATTGACAAATGCACTCCTCAATCCATAAATTGTGTGCAAGGAAGATTAAATAATTCCTACATGACAGAATTTGTTAAAAATAAAATGCATATCAATCTTCACATTCTTTTTAAAACTAATTTCCTTCACATTTGTGCAAGAAAGATCAGGACCAACAATAATTGCCCTATTTATGACTCTTCTACCTACCTGTTCTTAATTTGTCTACTGAGAAATAAATGTTCTAGAAATCAAATTAAATTAGAAAATTATTGACTATCACAATAGGATCCTTAAAAGTTTTCAGGTCTGTAGTACCTAACAGAATATAAGCAAGTTGATTTTTTTTTGAAGGTTTTAATTGATAAATGCATTTTTTCTTTTTATCCTAACTCTACTTTAATCCTGGGCATATTTCTCTGGGGTTCAGGACACCCCACTGATTCCAAAAGCAGCTTCTCAGGGGCCTTCTTAAGAGTTTTCCAAGAATTTGCCAAATGTCAAGAAGAAAGGTTTAATTTCAAGAACTTGACTCAAATTATTTATACTGAATCCCTTTTATAAGCATTGGTATACTGTAGGGAATGAGATAGTTCAGAAAAATGCAAAAGAGTATTTCAAATAATGCACAATGCCTTTTATGATTTAGTTCTTCTCTAGATAATTTGTACAGTGCACACCCCAGTGGGAACATGCTCATACCATCTCCCCTCCGACGGTGAGATTGTTGCCAAGTACAATGGAGCAGACGGACAGCTCAGATGGTACTGGACAGGCAGAGCAGTAAAAGCCGAAACGAAACATTTCAGGTTTAAAGATGTACTCACTTAGCATTGAGCTCTTGCTGGGGAATAATTTGCTGATTTACCTTAAGTAACTGCAGCTCTTCCCCAAATGTGAATAATCTGCACGCCTCTGGTCAATGTGGAGTTTCAATATAGAAAAAGCTGTGAGTATTACAATGATCCCTAAATTTTCTAATGTAAGTACTTCCCCTAACTCCTTGAGGACCACTCAAGATGGTATTTGGCACTGAACTCAGGCTCTACTCCTTGATTTCACCCTAGGCACTAAGGAGAAAGCAGAAGATGAGGGCATGGGTCATACAGGAAAACTAACACTTTATTGTAAGCAATAAGCATTTAATAACTCTGGGGAAGGAATATAAAATGAGATCATGTGAGAAAAAAATAGAATGCTTGCTCAGGATGCTTTTGTGTAAGATTATCCCATAGACACCCAAAAATGTAGGAGCATGGGTGATGGGCCATGCCCCTGGGATATCTGGTATGATCCAAGAGCATCAACAAAGAACTAGGAACATCCATGCTGGAAAATAACCTAGGAAGTAACAAACAACGGAGCCTCTTGTATAATCCTATACTAATAACCATGTCAGCATTATGTGCTCCCCTTATCTTAATGTCAGCCATGCCCTCACAGCACGAGTCAGCAAAAGGGTTGAAAATTGTAATATCGCCTTCATTTGAAAACACCTGGCAAAGGTCAGAAAAGGAAGAGCAGACATTGTTTGAGTAATTCACAGGGTAGAGAAAAGAGATAAACAGATTCAGAACATGTGCCTGGTAAACACTCAAGCCAGGTAAACTCCAAACTTTAAACCCCAGTTTTACATGCTTCGTGGGAGATTGGAAGAGAGTATCACAGGAAAGGAGGACAAAGAGGTTATCCAAAGTCAAAATACCATCTGAGGTATAATCTGAGGTTGAGATGGATGTCTATCAAACAGGGCCACAAAATGCAATAAAAAAAATCCAAGAAACACAAAACCAACTACCTGTTGTCTCTTGGATCCTATGAATTTAAAGCCAAATCAAATAGTGGCAGCATTCTCTCTGAGTTTGTTTCCTAGCAAAAGGAGCCATGCCACAGTCAGGTTCAGAGCCTCTGAAAATGGGTTGCTGAAGTTGGTGAACATATCTATTCAGATAGGAAGACCCATCTTAAATTTTCTGACACTTTGTCTTTACTAAAAGAGGACAGGATGTCCAGCACAATTCAGGTATGTTCTAAAATGTACTGTATCATCTATCCCACGAGGAAGAATACTTGGCCCGTGAGATTATCTTCCCCTGGGACTAGAGATGAGAGAAAAAGGATAAATGAAACTTGATGCCATATCCCTTGTCATTCATTGCACTTTTCTTTCATTCTTTTTTTTAACTACATAGTGTTCATAACGCTTGTTTTGATGAAATTACTTGACATAGGTAAGGAATAAGCTTAAAGACTGTCCAGTGCATTGGCTGTCTCAGAGTTTATATACAATAAGGATATTAAGGAAGGAGCAAGTGTTGAAGGATTAATTAGAAAAGGATTGTACCAGACTCATTTTATAACTTTCCCAGATTTGCTCAGCCATTTTTCTGCTCGATGACCCTCTAGAAGGATCACCTGGCCCAACAATATTTAAGTAATCAAAAAAAGAGCTTTCAACTTTCATTGGGCAAAGGCTCTTTGGACTCAATTTCTGCCTTCATAACCATGGCCAGATAGTTCATTGAAGTTTTCCACCAGCTTGGCCACTTAGGCTCACTGTACCAGCTGATAGTGGTTCGCCAAAGTCCTATGACACAACTGAGGGCATGCCACATAGTGCCTCCTAATGTGTGTCCCCTGCCTCTTGTCCTGGGGATTTATTTTCACCACTATGGCTCAAGTGGGAGCCCACTCTCCACTTGCACATGGATACAGGTAACCACCACTCACCCACCCCACCCACCCCCGCCAGAGCCTGTGAGGCTACAGGCTGCAGAAAGATAAGAATACCCCAGGGTTGGCCCTGTGTGCTGGATTTTGTGCCATGAATGCTTTTGCTGTTGTTGTGGAATCTGCCGTTCTGGAGTGCTGGATATCTCAACCTGGAAATGCTGGTGAGGTAAGAGCCCACTGAGCAAACTGTTCAGTGAGAGATAGGAAATGAGAAGATCTAGAGGTAAGTATTCTTTTCTCTCCTCCTCTCCCAGAAAAGATGTCATATCCCTTGTAAGCATTTCATACTTCCTTCCTTGTGAAACCAAGCAACAGTTGGAACTTGTTGGTAAGTTGGAGGCTGCTTGGTAACATTGCCGCTTGTAAAATGCCATTCCCTCCTCTCCTGACTCACTTCCCTTTTTTCCTCACTCTGACATCCCTAGGATTAAGCCTCACAGTATAATACTAACATGCAATCTTTTCCACAGGTCCTCTTTTCTAGCAAACATGGGTTAATGCCAGAAAGTAAAATAGCAAGATTACTACATGTTGAGTTTGAAGCTCCTGTAGGACATTCAAGGGATAATATTCAGTAATAGATATCAGAATCTAAAGGTTAATACATCAGGGCTGGCTGAAGGTAATCTACTTTACAGTGGAAAGTCTTGTAGAATACATGATTTAATTTCTTTGACCCATCATTTTAAATTTGAAACTGAGAAATTTATTATCTTTTTGAGTTCCACTACTTATAAGCCATGGATCCTACAATCAATGATGTCATAATATAGAAACATTTTAAAAATCATATGTCAAATGAGGATTCCTCACCAGGAGTCCATGAACTTGAATTTTAAAAAACCTATCATCCTTATTTGCACTAAGTTCTCACTAAAATTTCAAGTATAAATGAAAAAAAAAGGCCACAGTAATATTAGCAGTGTTTGTGACATTATCAACATAGGAAATCACAGGTATTTTTGTGTCACATTGTAGTTGTCACAGACAACCCATATAACCATTACTATTTTGAATTCTTGAAGTTATTTTACCTGCTGGGAGATCATAGGTAATTATAGATAATAATATGTTATATATGATACAATAAAATGTTTATAATTTTTAATAAATATATTTCAATATGATTCACATTTTCAGTCCTAGATATTTCCTTTTTTTTTTTTTTTTAGAGACAGTCTTACTTTATTGCCCTCGGTAGAGTGCTGTGGTGTCATAGCTCACAGCAACCTACAACTCCTGGGGTTAGGTGATTCTCTTGCCTCAGCTTCCTGAGTAGCTGGGATTATAAAAGCCTGCCACAACGCCCAGATATTATTTTTGGCTGGGGCCATGTTGAAACCTGGTGATGCCTAGATATTCCTTATAAGTTTAAAAATGTTAGCCTGACAAGGGGAGTCCACAAGTGTATTAGTTGCTAGGGCTACCATAACAAAGTACAACCAATGAGGTGACTAAAATAGCAGAAAGTCATTGTCTCCCAGGCCTGGTCCCTAGAAATCCAAGATCAAGGTATTAGAAGGGTTGATTCCAACAGAGGCCTGTGAGGAGAAAATCTGTTTGGTGACTCTCCCCTATCTTCTTGAGCTGGTAATATTTGGTATTCCTTGGGTTATGGAAACATTGAACCAATTTCTGTCTGCTCCTTTACCTGTCATTCTCCCTGTGTACATATGAATACCTTCAAATTTCCCTTTTATGGTGGCGCCTGTGCTCAGTGGGTAGGTCACCGGCCACATACACTGAGACTGGCAGGTTCGAACCCAGCCCAGGCCAGCTAAAACAACAATGACAACTACAACAAATAAAATAGCTAGGAGTGTGGTTGGCACCTGTAGTCCCAGCTATTTGGGAGGCTGAAGCAAGAAAATTGCTTAAGCCTGAGAGTTGGAGGTTGCTGTGAGCTGTGACGCCATGTCACTGGACCAAGGGAAACACAGTGAGACTTCATCTCAAAAAAAAAAAAAATTTCCCCTTTTATAAAGACATCATCATATTGAAATTTGGGACTACACTAATGACCTCATTTGAATTTAATAACCTTTAGAAAGACCCTATCTCCAAATAAGGGCACATTCTGGAGGTTAGGATTCTAACATATCTTTTCTGGGAGGACATAATTCAATCCAAAACAATAGACTTCAACAGAGTGCCAGAGCAACCTCGATTACAAAAAAGGTTAAGAGAATTCTTAAAGAACTAAAAGTCGACCTTCTATTTGATCCTGCAATCCCATTACTAGGTATCTACCCAGAAAAACAAAAATAATGTTACCACAAAGACATTTGCACCAGAATGTTTATTGTACCTTAGTTCACAATAGCCAAGTCATGAAAGGAAATCAAATGTCCATCAACTCATGAATGTATTAGCAAACTATGGCACGTGTATACCACGGAGTATTGTTCAGCCATAAGAAAAGATGGATACTTTACATCTTTTATTTTTACCTGAATGGAGTTGAAATGCATTCTTCTTAGTAAAGTATCTCAAGAACAGAAAGCACAATATCCAATGTACTCAATACTAATATGAAAGCAATATAGAAACAATGACCTGCCCACATGAAAGAAGAAACAAAACTATATATAGTCCAGCAAAGGGGAGGGGAGAGGTGGGAGAGTGATGGGGAAGGAGGGAGGAAGATTAGCAGGTGGAGGGAGGGCAATTGGCAAGA
The DNA here is from genome assembly GCA_963574575.1 of Galagoides demidoff. NCBI lineage: Eukaryota > Metazoa > Chordata > Mammalia > Primates > Galagidae > Galagoides > Galagoides demidoff. The sequence goes on from CAUYQV010007947.1 coordinate 8,321, forward strand.
TCTCACCTAATGCACACAAGATGAGGGTGGTCAGCATGCCCCCTGGGTGAAGGGCTCAGGTACTACTCAAACTTCACCTAGGACCTGAAAACAATGTAACCTAAAATTTTGTATCCTCATATTAATTTGAAATAAAAAAAATTAAGAATTCTATAAGAATGTTCAACATAAAAACATTTGAATATATTTAAGCGAGAAAAATAAGATTAAAATGTAATTATATATTGTAGGATATAAAAGTATATGTTTATTTATATTAGAGAGAGGGAAGAGAGTACAGAGAAGAGACGAGAAAGAGAGCAGAGAACAGAGTAAGAGAAGATGAGGGAGCAAGAAAAGAAGCGAGAGAATTATCTTATAACACTGTTTTTACTTATGTTTTCATACAGGCATACACACATATGCATAAGAAAAAGGCTGGAAGACTATACTTAAAAAGATACCAGTTGATTTCCTTTTAAGTTCGTATCTTTGGAAATGGTCTTACATAATAAAAAAATCTTTAAAGATGTTAAAGATAAAAGTCTCTTGACTTTTCAAGCCTTAATTATCCCCTAAAAATCTACCTTTCACGGTCCCATCTCTTTAAATGCATTCTACCTTAAGTACTTAATAAATGAATAACTTTTCTCCTTATGATTTCCCAAAATGTGGGAAATGTAGATTTTTTTTCAATACATAGGAAAAATGAGACCAGTGTGGCTATAATTATCAAGGAGCCCTTTCACAAATCAAATGGGAAATGTATAGGATTTCAATAAAATTAAATATGTAAATATTTCTTTTACATAATGTGTCCAGAAATAAATCTCCCATAAGGTCAGTGAAAGAATAATATGAAAAAGATGAGACAACAGGGACGTGTGAGGCCAGGGCCTTCCAGACTTAGAGAATAGGACAAAGAAAGCCACTGGCTGGGTTGTGCTGATGGTTTTCCAAGCCACCGATCTATTTTTTTTTTCTTCCAAGATATAACTACTGCATACACCTAATAAAAGTCAAAAACTCATTCAGTTCATCCAGAAGTAAATAAAACAGAATTTTTCAAAATTGCTTGAATAATCTTAGCCTCCTTGAAATTTTCCCCTTGGCAAACTGCACAGCATTGCCATAATCCTCCACCTCTCTTTGACGGTAGTTACCTAATACCAGTGCACAGGGCAAGGCATTAGGTGGCACCTATGGTATTATGCTATGCCTTAAAATAATTTCTGAATATTAGAAATTAAAATAGAAAAATATGGAAACAATGGGAATTATACCGAGGGACAGGATAGGGTCTGTGAGAGCAACACCAGTGTGGATTGTCTCTCTGATGCAGGCATTTGGCAAAGTCCTGGCCTTTTTGCCTAGGCTGGAATTACCCTGTAAGATGCTTGAAATGACCAGACCTTCTGCTCTGCTCCCAGTCCCTTAGACACAAAGGGAGTCAGGGGCAATGTTGACTACTTTGGTTTTTGGAGTCAGACTTTCCAGGATTAAAACAAATTCTGACCTGAACCACCGGCTTGATGTTGGTTATTTATCCTCCCGGCATCTCAGTTACCTCCTCTGTAAAACTGTCACAATAAGCTATCCCCCGGGGTTATTACACAAATTAAATTAGAAAACACATGCAAAACGATTATTTAAATCTCTGAAAAGTAATAAACCCCTAAACAATGTTAACTATTATTAATATTATTACTACTGATTCTTTAACTCCCATGACTTCTACTCAGAGATTAAATTTTCACTGTGGTTCATGTAGCTTAGACCCATCAAGAAACCACTGGGAAGTCAAAATGATAATGCCCTACATCTACTACAGCTCATGCATTTCCAACCAACTCCTTTTGCCCCTCTATACTTTAATTGTCAATATGGAGGTGCTTATGAACACTTGTGAAGCACGTTGGTATTGTGTGTGGTCCTGTCTGTCTCTTGCTGAGTCAGACTCCTCCTTTGTCTTTTCTTGCCCTTCGTTCTCTCTTTCCCTTAAAGACACAGAGAAAAAAAAAATCTGGCGTCTGGTTCAGGCTTCGGCTTCTGAAGACTTGATTTGTGGTAGGAATAGAAACAGCATGTTTTTGGCTCGGCGCCTGTGGTTCAATCAGCTAAGGCGCCAGCCACGTACACCTAAGGTGGCGGGCTCGAATCCCCAGCCCGGGCCTGCCAAACAACAATGATGGCTGCAACCAAAAAATGGCCAGGCGTTGTGGTGGGCGCCTGTGGTCCCAGCTACTTGGGAGGCAGAGGCAGGAGACTCGCTTGAGCCCAGGAGTTGGAGGTTGCTATGAGCTGTGATGCCGTGGCACTCTACCCAGGGGGATAGCTTGAGGCTCCGTCTCAAAAAAAAAAAAAAGCAAAAGTGGAGAAGGAGGCTTGGGTGCCTGTCTCTACCTTTATGCCCAAGGAGGGCTGATTCTCAGAGGCACCCTGACCATCAACTCTCTGCTCCCCAGGGACCACCTGGACCTGTTGGTCTCCCTGGAGAGATTGGAATCCCTGGCCCCAAGGTAAGCCCGAGCCATCCTCTACTCATTTGGCCTCCTGCCCTCCAGTTGGCAAGTGGGGGTGGTCTCCCGGGGAGCTCCTCCAGGCAGAAACCCTCCTGCTTTGGGCAGCGTCTGTGGCTCAAAGGAGTAGAGCACCTGCCCTATATACCGGAGGTGGCGGGTTCAAACCTGGCCCCAGCCAAAAACTGCAAAAAAAAGAAAAGAAAAAAAAAAACCCCTTCTGCTGAGCCCACCCTGTAGTAGGTCTTTCTGGGAGGCCAAAGGCTGACTCCATCTCCTGCTGAGCAGGCCTTGGTCTCTCCAAGAAGGTGGATCTTAAAAGGTGACCTGGAGGATGGATAGGGCAGTGGCAGGAACCAGAGGAGGGGACAGGGCTAACCTAGGAAGGACTGAATAGGGTTATGATTTTGGCCCTTCTTGCTTCCAGGGGGATCCTGGACCAGAGGGACCAGCAGGGCCTCCAGGACCCCCTGGGAAACCGGTAAGTGTCTTCAGCCCTCACGTGTGGCAGTGTGCATGGGGAGGAGAAGGGTCTTTGAGCAAGCCTGGGGTGGGACGGGTCAGGCCAGACTCTGTCTTCACACATCTCCTCTCAGGGTCGTCCAGGAACCATCCAGGGCCTGGAAGGCAGCGCGGATTTCCTGGTGAGAGTGGGGCCCGGGGCAGGACTGATGCTGGGAGGGGCAGCCCTGGATACAGGGTCCATGAGAGATGGGGAGGTGAGAGGCTGGCAAGATGGGGATGCACTATCTAGCTGGCCTACCCTGGACCAGTGATTACAAGGCCTTGTGGGATTTTCTTTCCAGTGTCCAACCAACTGTCCAGCAGGTCCAAAAGGCCCTCCAGGGCTGCAGGGAGTGAAGGTGAGAGCTCTTGGCCTGAGTCTTGGGAGGGCTGAGCTGGTGATCAGAAAGGAGCGATCAGAAGGGAGCCTCATACCCACCGCTCTTCTTCCCTCAGGGTCATCCAGGCAAACGTGGAACTCTGGGGGATCCTGGGCGCCAGGGGAAGCTGGTGAGTGTGAGGGCTGAGGGCCATGCATAGGGATATGTGAAGAAGGTCCTATAGGGGCCTGTCCCCTTCTTCATCCCTTCCCCTAACCCCGTGCGTCTGGGGACAGAGCCGTGAGTTGGGAAGCCAGAGGCCAATATTCCAGGTCATGTCTCTGGGCACATCTCCTAGTTTGGCCTCAGTATCCCCATCTGTAACATGGGACTGTGTGGTTCCTAGGGGTCCTTCTTGCCAGCTCTTTCTGGGGAAGGGGGCTGGCTTGTCTGTGTATTTGCCTTTCCATCTGCCTGCCTGTGTGATGGCTCATCCCTGCCCCTTAGGGTCCAAAAGGAGATGTGGGTGCCTCTGGAGAGCAAGGCATCCCTGGACCACCGGTAAGGAACACTTCCCCTCTCTGGCCCTCCCGTCCCTCATCCTGGGAGCCTTTAATGAAATCATTTCCCTGCTCAGGCTTAGCTTGTAAAAAAGACACTTGTGTCCAGCTAGGAGCATCTCTGGGTGGGGAGAGGGAAGTTGAGACTAAATGTCAGCCAGAAGGCCCAGCTGAGGTCCAAGCATTTCTCCCCCCTGGTGATTCCTTGGTATCTGGGTGTCAGTGTCCCATCATGAGATGGGGACTGTGCTGCCTACCTCAAAGGGCATCGTGAAGACTGAGGGTGGGGGTCAGAGGAGGGAGATATCGTGAGTGAGACTGTAATTGCTATTGCTGTCATTTTTTTCTTGACAGGGTCCCCAGGGCATCAGGGGCTACCCAGGCATGGCAGGACCCAAAGGAGAGACAGTACGTGAATCTAGGGGTATCTTAAAAAAGCTGCCAGGACCAGCTCTCTTGGCCAATGAGGTCCAGCCAAGACTGACCGGAAACCTTTTCTTTCCCCAGGGTCCTCGTGGATATAAAGGCATGGTGGGCTCTGTCGGAGCCGCTGGACCACCAGTAAGCCTGCTCCACACCCTCCCCCACCCCAGGCTGGGGCTTCTACAGCTATAAATTGGGCAGCTCCCCCTCAGCCCACATAACCTGGATTCTTGTTTGTCTTTCTTGTCAGGGTGAGGAAGGTCCAAGGGGGCCACCAGGCCGAGCTGGGGAGAAGGGAGACCTGGTGAGTCCTCAGCATCCCCTACCAGTCAGGGCCCTTGGGGAGTACTGGGCTGGACTCAGCCCTACCCAAGGCCTCTGTGTGTGTGTGTATGAGGGGGTGTCTGTGCATGTGTGTAACTGCGGAGGGGAGGACTGTTAGGAATTTGGGCCCAGGCAACCCAGATTCAGACTTTAGAAGTCCTGGGCTCCAGTCCCAGGGTCACCAGGCCAAATAATGAAATTCCAGCAAATCAGCCATGGGGCTAATGGGATTTGGTCGGGATTCCAGTTCGCTTAACTTTTTTTTTAATTAGTAGACTTTGGGGGAATAGTTTTATTTATTTACTTATTTGTATTGTGGTGAGAACACTTGAGATTAAGCAGTTGTAGGCTTGTAGGGGAAGTCAGCAGAAAGTACAATGAACTCTTTTTATGTTGTTATTTAGTTTTGGGGGGGTTTTTTGTTTGTTTTTTTGAGATAAAGTCTCACTTTGTGGAGTGCAGTGGCATCACAGCTCACAGCAACCTCAAACTCTTGGGCTTAAGTGATCCTCTTGCCTCAGCTTCCTGAGTACCTGGGACAACAGACGGCCACCATAATGCCCAGCTATTTTTAGAGATGGGGTCTTGCTCCAGCTCAGGTTGGTCTCAAACTCCTGAGCTCAGGCAATCTACCCACCTCAGCCTCCCAGAGTGCTGAGATTACAGGTGTGAGCCACTTCACTGGCCTTGTTATTTAGTTAGTTTTTTTTGGCTGGGGCTGGGTTTGAACCCCCCACCTCCGGCATATGGGGCCCGCACCCTACTCCTTTGAGCTAAAGGTGCCGCCCCTTGTTATTTAGTTTTTTAATGCAAATTTTATTTTATTTTATTTTATTTTGAGACAGAGCCTCAAGCTATCCCCCTGGGTAGAGTGCCATGGCATCACAGCTCATAGCAACCTCCAACTCCTGGGCTCAAGCAAGTCTCCTGCCTCAGCCTCCCAAGTAGCTGGGACCACAGATGCCCGCCACAACGCCTGGCCATTTTTTGGTTGCAGCCATCATTGTTGTTTGGCGGGCCCGGGCTGGGGATTCGAACCCGCCACCTTAGGTGTACGTGGCTGGCGCCTTAGCCGATTGAGCCACAGACGCCAAGCCGCAAATTTTAAATACAGTATACAGAAAAGCAGGGAGAATGACACAATGACTCCTCACCTCCCTG
>CAUYQV010007949.1:0-10551 GCA_963574575.1 Galagoides demidoff
TACTAGATTTTTACCTCTCCTTTCTCTCTGCATCCTTCCTCTTCCTCCAAAAAACATATCAAAGATGGCCATGGGGGAACCAAAACCACCACCTGCTCCACCCGCTTTAATTGCCTGTTCTCCTCCTTTGTCATATAATTCTGTTTTCTTCACATTGGAGAGAACTTCATAAGCTTGAGAAATCTGTTTAAACTTCTCACCTTCATTTGTATTCTTATCAGGGTGGTACTTCAAGGCCAGTTTTCTATATGCCTTCTTCAATTCTTCATGAGTGGCCTTGGGTTTGACTCCCAAAACATCATAGTAAGTGGTTTCTTTCACCATTTTCTACAGCCAGTGAGAAGGCAGAGGCCCACACAGGGGAGCGGAAAGGAGCGCTTAGCTGTGCACTGCTCAGGCAGCCACTGAGCGTTCTGGAAAGTTCCCAAAACAGAAATCTTAAACAGAGTTGGGGCTGCATATTCTGAAGAGGAATTTAGAAGATTTAGCATGTAAAGGCATACAAAGGAAAAGACAGAACAAAAACAGGGGGAGGAGTTATGAAGCAAAACGCTTACATCTTTTGGAAGCCCAGGAAATCTACATTTTTAGATAAGGTAAGACAAATGTTAGAGAAAAAGGGAGTGAATGAAGCACCAAATTATGTAGATGTCCCTGGGGTAGGTGGAAAAATCTCTGATCTTGTCTTATCTCCTATTCTGCACCTATAAAGACAAACTTGTAACTCATTATTAGTGTGGAATCAAACACACTTTAGTTTTAGGACCTAGACTGTCCTGCGTACTTAAACCTACAATTTGTATGGACTTGTTCATGGGAGATCACTAAGGAATTGCCTCAATGAATGATGTGTGGGGCCAGTTCTTCACAGGTGCTTGAGGCAGATGTATATATATATTTGTGTGTATCTATATATATATATATATATATACTTTTTTTTTAAGACAGTGTCTCACTCTGTCCCCCAAGCTAGAATATCATGGTATCACCTAGCCCACAGCAAACTGAGACTCCTGGATTCAATCATCCTCCTGCCTCGGCCTCCTGAGTAGCTGAAACTAAAGGTGCCTACCAGACACATGGATAATTTTTCTATTTTTAGTAGAGATGGGGTCTCACTCTTGCACAGGCTGGTCTCAAACTCCTGAGCTTGATGATCCTCCCACCTTGGCTTCCCAGAGTGCTAGGTCTTTATCTTCTGAATAAGGAGCTGGGTGTGGGGTGGGGAGGAATGGCTCTGAGGTTTTGATTATCTTTTCATAGTCTTATGTTAGAGCACAGAAATTCTAATGAATTTTAAAGAATCTTAGGATCTATTCTTTTATCACAGCACTTACGAGTTAAAAATTAATTTAAAAAAATCAATCCCTACAAGCGTAAATTCTTCCGATGACACGTGTATGGCCAAAGGAAAACTTCTGCTTTTTTTCTGTGAAGTTCTAATTAAAAAAAAAAATAAAATCAGTGACAAAGGCAGGTTAATGGGAGGAAAGGCACATAAGTTTATCAATGTGCATGGAGGGAAAATCAGAGAGTAATTATCCCAACCTCCCAGTGGGGGACAGAAGCTTATGTACTATCTTGAGGTTATAGAATGAATGGGGCTCAAAACATGTCCCCAACCTGGTCATGGTAGTAGATCAGGTTGTGGTGGCAAGACACTTTATTGGAGGAAGAAAAGAGGAAGCCAGGCTAGCAGAGGTGGTTTTGTCATGTAGATAAAACCTCACAAGTAGCCCTCAGAGAGAATGAATAATGAATGTTTCTTTCAAACCTTTCACAATATCAGACTGTCAGTTAATTTTTTCTTGATCTGAATAAGGGAAGGCCTCAGAGAAAGCCTGGCTGTATCAGAGTCTCTATGGATGCAAATTTCCCCATAAAAGACTGTTTTTCAGGGTTACTTCTGCTTGCCTCTGACAGCCATCTCAAAATATGTCAATATGGTTGATTTAAACAACAAACATTTATTTCTAACAGTTTCTAAGCCTGGAAAGTTCAAAATCAAGGGGCTGGCAGATCTGGTGTCTGCTGAGGGCTCTCTTCCTGGTTTGCAGACAGCTGTCTTCTCACTATGTCTTCATGTGACAGAGAGCAGAGAGAAGACAGGGGCAAGCATTCATGTCTCTTCTTACAAGGCACTAATCCCATTCATGAGGGCCCCACACTCATCTCCTAAATTCTTCCCAAAGACCCTACTTCCTATAACTACCATACTGGAAGTTAGAATTTCAACATATAAATTCTGGAGGTATGCAAACACATGAACTATACCAAAAGTCTTGGTAGGCTCTCTCTTACCTGCTAGAGTTTTCCATAATCCTTTCAAAGCTCACTGCTGAAGCCAGAAAAGTGGCCTGCAAGATGGATTCTGAGCAGCTAAGCTGAGGCAGTACAGCTGAGCCAGTCTGCTTAGCCTTCCCCCATATACATCTTCTGTGATTATCTAGTTAAAGTTTCTCCATGATCATGAGATGTTTACTCCAGGAGATTTGAGGAAGTAGTCACACATAAATAATAGGTGTTGGGATATTGGTAAAGGTTACTTTGATGATGTGATGATTTCTTTAATGATTGTCTTACATACAGGGTGTCCGTAGAGTTTCTGTGTATTAATATAGACTATATTTGGTTAAAGTGAAAATTATCTTTCTGTTATTTAAACATTTTGCTTTGTTAGAGTGAAGACTACTTTGATGTTACTTCCTATCAGATAAAGTTAAAATCGTCTAGGTTTGTTTCCTTGTATTTCCATTATTAAAACTATTAGAATTATCGCTGAGGCAGAGCAGAATTGAGAGCCTGAGTTCACTATTTTCCAGAATAGCTGGTCTTCTGACAATAAAATTGAGGTGACCTAATCCCCGTCTCTGCATGTGGCTGACAGTGACAGGTAGTTGGACCCTCTTCATCTGGTAGTGTTATGCTCAAATCTCTTTCTCTCATTCAATACCTTGTCTCCTCACAGCATAAACATCCAGGTCTCCCACTATACTCACTGTTGCCACAGCACTCTTGTTTTTTTGTACAGTACCATGCTTTGGATCAAGGGGTTTCTTCTATTGGAAACAGCCCCAGCCACCCCCTGACTGTCCTATATGTGTTGAAATCTAACACATCCTTATCAATTCCAGTTAAAATCCAACTTCCATGTGGACTCTTGACTCCTAGTTACTCTCGTCTCCCCCTGCCCCACACAAGCCTTCTGTCTGTGCCATCTCCGTGACCCTTACTTCATTCTGTCTCATCAGTGCTACTCGGCCATGTCAGTTTAGGAAGGGCTGCAGCTGCTAAGTTTCATTCGTGCTGACACTAGTTGTTTCTTGTCACATAGTAGATGTTTTACAAATGCTTCCTGAATCTTCAGAATTAATCAACTATGCTGTGCGAAGGAATGAGATATGCCAGAGCCCGCTGCTATATAGTCAAATTAACCCTGACAATTTCCTCCACTGAAAAAATGACTGCAGGGACATAAAGAAGTGGCAACATGGTCACAGTCACAAAGCAAGTGACACTATAACAGGTTACCTGACATCTATTTTTAAAATTGAAAAAGACTCAGAAACTCCAGGTGGTCACTGGAAATTAAAAGTAGTATTCCCCAGAATGTCACTAATGAAAGCCCTGTAGTGAGCTCAGCAATTGGCGTGGCCAGGGAGAAAAGGTTTTCTCACTTCTCTACTTGTTTTTCCCAATATTGCAAGGTTAAATTGTATCTAGCTCCCTAAACTTTTATCTTGTTGGTGTTCAGTCACCCAAATTCAAAAATATATATATTGCATTGCTCTTGATAGCTCTCTGGCTTGATCGGGAGTACATGCATAATTTAAGCTGATTGAATATTTTGCCACATTAGAGTGGAAAATATCTATAGCCCTAAAATGATAAAGGAGAATGACAGGTTCAAATACCACTTGGCATCACCGTCTATAATTTCCATCAGGTAATTAGGCCATCTAGGTGGCTGAAATGGAAATTTGCTGTTAGCTACAGGACTCACTCATTCCTGGAGCACTCAAGACCCAGAAAGAGTCAGTCTCAGCTGAAGCAAAGTCTTCCTTCCTTGGATGTAAGGTAAAATAAATACATTAGTCAGGTTGTTTTGCTTTTTTTTCTTTTATAAAGATGCTTTTTGAATTGATTTCCACTTTAACCAAAGAAAATGGGATTGGAAAATGCTTTTTATTAGTAGGATGACTTAAATTGGAGATACACACACATATCCCTAACCCCCTCAGAATTTGGTAGGAATGAAAAATGAATGAGGCAGCCAAGTCAGTCAGGGTCATGGTGTTCTTGGTTTCCCCTCTTCACTCCAGCCTCTGTTTCTGACTGTGTCGCCCTGAAACCCACGTGGTAGGATGTGTGCTTGCTCTCTCCTCACATTGTACACATGGCTCAGATCTCGATCCAAAGTGTGTTAAGGTGGTTGTTTCTCGTAAGAATTTTCTCTAGCAGCAAATTCAGTCATCTTCATCCATCACCTTTCTATTCTCAAGAAACCTTTCCATTCACTGAACTGCCAGGACGATTCTCCTGACACACAGTTAGGTCATATGCTGGGCTTTTGCTCATACAGTTCCTTTGCTCAAAATGGCTTTCCTCTATTCCTGATCTGAAGAAATTTCAAGCTCATCCTTCCAAAATCAGATAAAATATATTCTGTGCTGTAAATATCCTAAGCAATGGTGAATGGATGTGCAGATGTTTGTGTGCCGGTGTTACCACGTCTCTGAAATTGTATAATGTGTGTCTCTCTCCCCTTAGACTAGGAGCCCCATCAGTGTAGAGCACATTCCACTCGTCTCTGCATCTTCAGTGCCTAATAAAGCAGGTGCTAAATAAATGCTTGGAGGCAAGGAAGGAAGAGAGGCTGGAGGGAGGAGGGAAGGGATTAAAAAAAAAAAAGAAGGGAAAAAAAGGCTTTAAATTTCAAAATGGGCAAATAATTCATCTCAGGGATATTTGCAATCAAAAAAGGTGAAATAATGCATAAGAAAGGATTTTTTTTAATTAAAGAAAAGTTATATTAAGAGCACAGTGGCTCACACCTGTAATCCCAGCACTCTGGGAGGCCGAGGCAGATGGATTGCCTGATCTAATGGGTTCAAGACCAGTCTGAGCAAGAGCAAGACTCTGTCTGTAAAAATAGCTGGGCATTGTGGTGGATACCTATAGGCCTAGCTACTCGGGAGACTGAGGCAAGAGAATTGCTTGAGCCCAGGGTTTGAAGTTGCTGTGAGCTATGATGCCACAGCACTCTACTGAGTGTGACAAAGTGAAACTTCATCTGAAAAAAAAAAAAAGAGATAAGTTATATTAATCTGGGAAATTATTTGTTTGCCCTGCTAAGACCACCAAAGGATATAAAATCCTTCCTACACTTCTTTTCAGAGGTATTTGCATTGAGTCAGTTTCTACCAATCCCAAATTACAGCGATCTGGACAGTAGCAATTCTCTGCATGGAGATTAGCTGAGTAGTCACAGAGAGAGTGAGCATCTGCAAGGCCCTTCCAGGAAGCAGTCTTTCCAGTGAGAATTGTCAGGGGCTGCAGAAACAGACAATGGAGAAAATAAAGGGTTGAATGACGGGAAAGCACACTAGGCTGGGAATGGAGAAGATGCCTAACTACAAGGGGTCACTTTTGTGGGGAAGGTGGTAACAAAAGTGGGGAAAGGGCAAAGCGCAGAGGACATCTCAACCAGTCCAGAAGCATTCTGAGAGCTTGAGGGGATGCTGGCTGTATTTGTCTATCACAGCTCTTTTCTACCCTGACGGCACATTAAAAATCCAGGAGCTTTAGAGAAAAACAATACTACCTTGAATTCTTAAGGCCTCCCTTAAGTGCTTCCATGAGCTACAGATATTTGAAATTCCTTTACTCAGCACCATTCTCAAAGCCTTCCCACAGAGGTTGCCTTATTTGATCTGGCCCATAAAGTTTAGCTTTATACTGGGGCTCAGAAACACGAAGGAAATCCTCCCAAGGTCATATGGCTGGTTAGAGGCAAGATTCAAAACCGTGCTGCAGACTTCAAGTTCAATATGTGTATTCAGTAAGGCAGGCTAGTTTAGATAACTGCTTCTCGGGAATACCCAGTGGAGATAAATTGATCTTTTTTTATGCCTTTTCTTCTTGATTAGCATTTCTCTTTTCTCTATAGCTTTTCCTCCTACACCCTTCTCATTCCCAGGTGCCCATTCCTGCTCTCACACCTGCAGAGAGGTTCTGAGCAGTGACTCACCACCCAGCGGGACACCGGTCTGTGGGCAGCCTTGCTATGGAAACATATCCTCTTTAAAAGAGCGTTGAAAGAGGAGGTGAAATGCCAACACTGGGCGAATCTGAGGCAAGGAGTGTATGAGGGTTTGTTGTATTATTCTTGAAACATAAGTCTGAAATATCAGAATAAAAGTTTCTAAGAAGAAGGAGGAAGAGAAGGAAGGAGAGAAACACGAGACATTGGCAGTATTTAGTATGAGTTGAATGGCCCTGGTGAATAAACTGAGGGTGGACGCTTGAATCTGTTCCTGACTCAACCACCACCCTGCTCTGAGCCTTGGGAAAGACACCCTCTATTCTAGATTTCATTTTCCTATTGGTAAAATGAGGAGACTGATATAGATCAGCCCTGTCCTGTTTATTGACACATAGCAAGTCACTCCCAAACTTAGTGGCTTAAAACAGAAGCTTATTATCACTTCCCATGGTCCTCTGAACAGACTAGGCTCAGCCTGGTGGTTCTCACTTAGAGGTTTCTGGAGCTACAGTCACAGAGATGGGGGCTTGGAATCACCTGGTGTGAGTGGGCTGGCTCACCCCCAAAGTTTGCAGCTGATCCTGGCTGCTGCCTGGGAGCCCAGTTAGGGCTATTGGCCCAGAACACTTGCACTTTCCCTATTGCATAACACAAGGGTGCTCTCCTCAGTTAGGCCTTTTTTTTTTGTAAAGGATGTGAGTCTTTCTCAAACTAGAAGTCCTATTTTCATGTTGAACAGTTATTATTGCTGTCATTTACAGTCCTCTGATTAGTGGCTGTTACCACTGTGTCAATTGCTACCCGGTTGGTGGTCTAGATGCTTATCCTGACCATTCCCTGTCTCAGTTCTCTTTTCCTTCCTACCTACCCACCCCGAAGGCGACTACCCGGGAATCCCAGAGCATAAGCAATAAGGGAGAACTACGGAGAGAAAACTGTGCCGCGTCCGCACATGTGAGGACTGTGGTTGTCCTTGAGCGTCAGTCACTGTAATGTAGGTAGGTGCCACTACATTCACAAATTCATGCGCTCTTACACTCTCCTTGTTTAAAATGTGATTGTTGGGGGGAAATATACTCTTTTACTTAGGCTTGCCAGGCTAAGAAGGCTCAGAAACCCTTCAGAATCAGCAGCGCAGAGATCTCATGCCCCATTTGAGAAGGGTTGCTTTTCTTTTTCAGTTTCTGTTGGTCTCCTTGTTTTAATAAAAGTTATATACTTACACATAAAGTTGGTGATTCCACAAGATCTCTTTTTGAAAGTGGTAGTCCCCTTCCACGTTCCCCTCTCCAACACAACCACCATCAACTAAGTCACTCCTTTTCTGGTACGTAGTTCCAGGTAACACTCCTTCTGGACTTTCCCATTTCCTTGCTCACTCATTATCACATACGCATCCTTCCATATCACCCACATCTTCTCATGATGCTCCTTCTAACTTGTTTATTATTATGCCTATGCAAATGCTATTCCCAGCTGAATCATATACTCTCAACTGATCATTTTTCCTTTCTGAATAACTGTATTTTTCTTTAGAACTAATGATTGTCTGTTTTACTTTTTTTTTTTTTTTTTTAGAGAGTCTCACTTTGCTGCCCTTGGTAGAATGCCATGGCATCACAGCTCACAGCAACCTCCAGCTCTTGGGCTTAGGCGATCTCTTGTCTCAGCCTTCTGAGGAGCTGGGACGACAGGCACCTGCCACAACCCTGACTATTTATTTGTTGCAGTTTGGCCAGGGTCAGGTTCGAACCCACCATTCTCCATATGGGCTGAGCCACAGATGCTGCCCTGTCTTGCATTTTTTTATTTGCTTATTTTTCTATGTAGATAACCTAATTCATCCAAACCTCTGCTAACTGTCCAGACTTTCTCTCAAAATGTTCAGAAATGTCAGTTATTGTATCAATTATATATTTTTGAAAAATTCTCTCTTGAACCTTTTGTTGTGCCCCAATCTGGTGATTTTAAACATTTGCTGGGGGGCATAGTTGTATCTTGGGATCTGCCTTTTCAGTCACCATTCAGATTCCCTTCACCTCTCTTTATGTTGGGCTTCCTGTTTTCTGTATCCATATTTTTCTGTTTTCTTGGCTTTCTCCCCTTGTAAAAAGAAACTCCATCCTTTGGCAGAGTAGAGTTCTTTGGAAAAGAGTAGAAATCAGATAAGATGCTGGGAACTTGCATCTCTGAAGATTTTATTCTTATGCGTGGTTTGGGGGTTTGGTTGGTTATGACATTGGGAATCATTTATTCAGAATGTTACAGGCTTTCTTCCATAAAGCATATCTTCTAGCTTCTGACATATGTGTTGAGTGAAGCCTGAAACCTTCCCATTCATGAGCCTTTGTGTGTTATTGGGTTTTTTCTCTGCCTCCTTCCCTACGCCTTCTCTTTCTCCTTATCTTCCTCTTTCTCCTTCTCCTCTTCCCCCATCCCTCCCTTTCTCATCCCTCATTTAACACAGAACATTTATCCTTTGGATAATGCTCTCTCAATTTGGAAACTATTGTTATTCAGTTAGGGGCATTTTTCTTGGCTCATTTAGTTGGTAATTTTCTCCCTTACCTTTCTTCTCTTCTTTTGGATACCCTTTTATATAGACATTAGATCTCAGGGCTGGTCTTTATTTTTCATCTTGCTTTCCTGTTTTTCTATTTGTCATTTTGTTCTTTTTTATGGCATACATTGTTGGCCCTAATATCTGTTTCTTCTATTGAATTTTTATGTATCTTCTGTCATACTCTGTCATACTTTTCAATTTTCTTTTCTCTTCTTTTTTTTTTTGCAGTTTTGGCTGTGGCAGGTTTGAACCCGCTACCCCCAGTATATGGAGCCAATGCCCTACTCCTTGAGCCACTGGCGCCACCCCATACCTTTTAATTGCATCTTCATATCTCATAGATGCAATATCATCTCTTGAATCTCCAAAGATGTATTCTTTTTAAGATATGTCTTCCCTGCATGGTGTCAGTTTTCTCCAAGGTGATGTTCCTGTTTGTTTTGTCTCTGTATTTCAAGTTAGAAATAGGTAGCAACCCTTGGGGAACCATAAAAACTAACAAGATTAGGTCATGGGAAAAGTTTATTAAGAAGCTCTGGACTCACGGGGGTGGGTTGACTGTGGGTCTAATGGTGAATTTGTACTATTTTATATCAGTCTCTATAATCTTTCCTCTTAGGCTGATAATATTACTGGGTAAGAATCCTCCAGTCTTGCACTGGAGGACACAGTCTGGCTGCTGGCTTTCTTGGAGCCGGGTCAGCAGAGTTGGTGCAAGACCTCTGCTCTTAGGAGACATATATTTTCTAATAGTCCTGTTTTCAGTAGGAGAGCCCACTGTCAACTATGCCTTGAGTTTAGGAAGCATCTGATTTATCCTATCGAAAGATAGCATTTCCAGTCTTCTCCCAGAGTGAGGATGGGCATTCACCTGACTGGAGCTGGGATCTGAGGATGTAACTAAATAGGCATTTGAGAAAAGCTTCTCACTCACAATTCATGAGGTACTGAGGTCTAAACTTGTACGATATTGAGGGGTTCTGCACATTAATAGTTTTTTGATGTTTAAGGCTTAAGATTTAGCATTCCCTGGGCTGCTTAGTTAGTATCCATTCGTTTGCATTTTATCTTCCAAAATTTCCTTGCTTGCAACTTTGTCTTTTTCCACTTTCTCTATTCTTTTGAATTTTTTTCCCTTTTAGAATAAATGTCTTTAGTAAGGGCGCTTGAGAATGGAGCAAAACAACACATTTTTAATCCACCGTTTTTACCCAGTGCTCCCTAAGGAAAATGTCTTGAATTGGGAAAATCAAGGGTGAGAACAGAAAGGTTCAGATTAGGATATTTCCTCTAGTCTGGGATTGGATTTGGAAGACAAATTCAGAAATCCACATTTTGACTTGCTTTCCTCATTTATGGATCTTACAAAACTGTTGACAATACAATATTGTCACTTCCACCCCTAACAAGGTGACAAGAGCCAAGATTCTTCTAGCAATCACTCTATGCCACTTCCTATCCACTTCAGAAATTTTATTTTCATTTAATCCTCACACCAATTGCATAGGGTAGGTATTTTCATTATTTTCATTTTAGAAATAAGAAAAGCGGCTCGGCGCCTGTGGCTCAAGTGGCTAAGGCACCAGCCACATACACCTAAGGTGGCGGGTTCGAATCCAGCCCAGACCCGCCAAACAACAATGATGGCTGCAACCAAAAAATAGCCAGGCGTTGTGGCGGGCGCCTGTGGTCCCAGCTACTTGGGAGGCTGAGGCAGGAGACT
>CAUYQV010007952.1:0-33887 GCA_963574575.1 Galagoides demidoff
GCCGCCCACCCCGCCGCCCCACCCGTGGACGTCCGCGCGGTCGCTCCCCGCCCCCCAGGAGATCTGCAGAGACCATGCGTGTGCTCTGGGGGGAGGATCCCGGGTGCTCTGCAGAGACCCTGCGTGTGCTCTGGGGGGAGGATCCCGGGTGCTCTGCAGAGACTGTGTGGGTGCTCTTGGGGGAGGATCCCGGGTGCTCTGCAGAGACTATGCGTGTGCTCTGGGGGGAGGCTCCCGGGTGCTCTGCAGAGACCATGCGTGTGCTCTGGGGGGAGGATCCCAGGTGCTCTGCAGAGACCATGCGTGTGCTCTGGGGGGAGGATCCCGGGTGCTCTGCAGAGACTGTGTGGGTGCTCTGGGGGGAGGATCCCGGTGCTCTGCAAAGACCATGCGTGTGCTCTGGGGGGAAGATCCCGGGTGCTCTGCAGAGACCGTGCGTGTGCTCTGGGGGGAAGATCCCGGGTGCTCTGCAGAGACTATCCCGGTGCATTGGGAGTTGGCAAGGATGAAGCACTTGGCATTTATAAATAGTGGTGGGGGGCTGACAGGATTACATCTAACACCTCAGCTCACCCTCACCGCCTCCAGTGCTGGCGTGGGACTTGCAGTATCAGCCTCGATTTATAGGTGAGAAAACACAAACACTTTCTGAGATTAGAAAACAGGCACCACCCTCTTTACAGAAACCCAGCACTCAGGGTTCCTGGGTGTGGTGGCAGGTTCCATGGCCCCCTCACTCTTCTGAATTTCAGGAAGTCACTAGTTTCTATCTACTGTGAAGAGTAGATCTTCCCAGGTACCCTGGCCTCCCTCCCTCAACCGATTTTCTTTTAATTAATAGACTTTATATTTTAGAGCAGTTTTAAGTTTATAGAAACATCAAGCAGAATGTGTGGGGTGTTCCCAGATACCCGGTTTCCCCCACGCACACAGGGACCCGTTCTCCTGTTGTTACCGTCTTGCATTCAGGGGTACAATTGTTACCATTGACAAGGCGATATCGATAACATGATTATCACCTGAGGTCACCACTGTACATCAAGGTTCCCTCTTTGTGTGGTCAGATTGTAGGAGTTTTGACAAATGTCTTCAGAATTACAGGATCACACAGAGCAGCTTCACAGCCCGAAAAGTCCCCTGTCCTCCACCTGCTCATCCTCACTCCCTGCTACCCCTGACAACCACTGATCTCTGTCTCTGTAGTTCTGCCTTTTCCAGAATGTCACAGAGTTGGAATCACACAGTCTGTGGCCTTTCCAGAGTGGACTGGCTTCTCCCACCAGGTAACATGAATCAAGCTTTCTCCCTATCTTTGCCTGGCTCATTTCTTGTGGCTGAATCGTGCTCTGTTACCTGGACGCTCCCTGGGCTGAGCTCACACTGCTCCTCATATCTTGGTTTCTATGGAGTCATTTCTTTGCCCACCTTATTGGCAAATGAACTCCGGATAAGCCAGTGGCTTCTTCCCTTACCACCCTTGCCTCTCATTTCCAAGTGTGGAGCCAGAGCCTCCCCCCACCATGGGACCACTGCTGTGACAGTCACCCCATGTCTCTGGGAGCCCACAGGGAGCCCTCACTGTGTCCTGTGGAGTCCTGGTGGGCACCTGCCAGACACAGTGTTTGAGAGGCCAGTGAACAAAGTTGCCCTCACTGTTTCCCATTTAGAAACTTAAGCATTGGGAGTTGGCAAGGATGAAACACTTGGCGTTTATAAATAGTCTCCTTGTTTTGGGATTTCAATGACTATTATGATTTTCTCTCATTTATAAATCATTGCTGGGGAAGGCCGATTCTCAACCAGTAGTCACTGTTGTTAAGAGGTAATGATCCTCGGCGAGCATGCCACGGCCTTCTTACTCAGGAGCTGAGTTGCGGCCCTAGAGATTCAGCCTTCAGGGGACTGAGCACCCATGCAAGGGTCACGTGGCTGGAGGACCTGTGAGGGGCAGCCCAGGCTCACTGGGCCTCTGAGAAGCCCAAAGTCTAGAAGTTTCCCATCCAGCCCTAACCAAGGGAAAGAAGAACCTTCTGACGTGATTCAAGGACTGGACAGTGGGCCCCTTGATGGACTGTCTCCTGTCTTTTCACTCCCACTTCTGCTGGTGCATCTGTTTTCTCTGGAGGAAACTGGACTTGGACTTGTGGAAGAGGAAATGGCTGTGCTTGTGGTTGACCTGAGATGCTGGGGAAGCCGAATTCTCCTTCCCTAAACTGGGACTATACTCAGCGATGTGTTTGGCTGATACGAGATAGCAGAACTGCTTGCTACCATCCCAGACAAGGTCACTAGAAGTGTGGCAACTGCCACTCAGCCTCCTGGAACGTTGTCTGGGCCCCGAGCTGCTGCAGGAGAAACCTCACAGCTCTAAGGTGTGAGAGGTCTGCTGGAGAGGCCACATGTCGGTCACCTTCTAGCCACCTTGCCCAGGTGCCAGACATGTGAGTGAAGTGCTCCCAGAAACTCCAGACCTCACATTCCTTAGCTGGGTGCCACTGAATGACCTCCAGGGACATCGCTCTGACCAGAAAACCATCCGACTGAGCCCTGTCTGAACTCTTGCCCCACAGAACTGTGAGATACGATCCAAGGTGGCTGTTTTAAGCCACTAAGTTACGGGATGATTTGTCACACAGCAGTAGGTATCTGTGTAACACCTACTCTTGTCTCCAAAGCCGACTGGTCATAAGTGGAGACACAGGAGGGAAGCCTGTGCTGGCTGCCACATGCCTCACAATGCTGTGAGCTCACGTGCTGTCCCCAGCTGTTTGATGTTGTGGGGCGGTACGAGGTCCCTATTCTTTCCTGTGCCCACAGGGAACTGTCAAGTGGATGAGCCCCTCACGGGTTCATCT
This sequence comes from Galagoides demidoff, assembly GCA_963574575.1. NCBI lineage: Eukaryota > Metazoa > Chordata > Mammalia > Primates > Galagidae > Galagoides > Galagoides demidoff. The sequence goes on from CAUYQV010007952.1 coordinate 2,856, forward strand.
TCAAAGAATATATTTAGTCTGCAGTGAGGGCTTCTCCACTCACACAGTGGGAAGGAAGCAGCCCACTGCTGGGAGGCCTGGCCTGTCTACGAGCCCTTTCCACGCCACCTCTGCTTCACCTGTGGAGCACATTATTCTGCTCCTGCTCCTGTTTGCAGAAAAGAAGTGACACAGGAGCTGTGTACCTTGATTCACTATAGGTGAAACACCTATATGCCTCTGGCCAAAAAAGCCGTTTGAGAGAGAGCAGTGACTTTGTGCAGGCACACTTGTAAGAAACTGAGGCAGAATCCCATGTGGCCAGGTTGATTGTGAGCCTAATATGACCAAGGATTTGGCTGGAATAGTATTTACTATGTTAAGGAATTAAGGTTGACTTTATAAGGCCAATAAAAAAGCCCTTTGGAAAACTGGCCAGATACCCATCAGTAACCTTTCCTGATCTGTGGTAATTAACGAAGGTCATTTGCTGATGGGTCTGGGAATGGAAATGTGCTTGGGGACCTCAAGAGAAGAGGAATTTACCCAATGCATGCAGGTATCTAATCGCACAGATGAAATTTGGGCTTGTGAAAGGCTTTTGAGAAGTCCAGCCTGAAAATTCCTTATAAAAGGTTCCAGCAAAAAACCCCGACTTAAGGCCTACATGGGAGCAGAGGTTTGCACACAAATTCATGTATGCCCAAGAAGTGTCTTTATGCCTTGTTTAAAGATCCAAAGTAACAGCCTTCAAATGGCAAGGCCAGCAAGGACAGGTATTCAGTCTACCTTGTTCCTCCATAGCCTCAGGCTTCATCAGATAAGAACAGAGAAGTCATGGCTAACAACATGTTCTCCATTCCCTTATGTTAAATTAGGTTATCTTGAAAGGATTATGTTGAGTGGATTATTGGAAGCTAATCATGAGGTAGTCACATGATGTTTAAACAGATCAATGAGGCCATTGCTGTATTGTGCACATGTACAAAATTCCCTATATAAGCCAACTGCAAATAAAGAAGCTCGCCATTTTGCCTGAGTGAGCAGATGGTCACCTTTATTTAAAACACCATTTCAATAAGTGTGCCTATTCTCTGCAACATCGCTTTTCCCCAAGACCCTTTTGGCAACAATTCATGATTTTCCAACTACAGAAGGATGGATGGGGGATGGGGAAGGCAGGAAGGGAGGGGACTGCCCCCCACCAAAGAAGTGAAATGATGCATTTTGAGAGGCTGCCTTGCTGGTGTCCTTCCTCAGACGTCTGCCCTGTTGTTTTCTTAAAGGTTGAGCCACCATAGACAGGCTGGAGCTGGGCCGTAAGACTCGAGTAATCAGGGTAGGGGAAGTAGCCCATCGCTTCCAGAGTAGGTATGGTGCCCTGAGGGAAGGATGCTGGGGAGACGGGTGCTAATTGGCTCTAACAGAATCACTGTAGAAACCGAGCCAGGGCTGAGCTTTGGTAACTCTCAGGCTCCCTGTGTCCCCTGAGGTCGGAGGCCAGATAGAGCAGATGACACTGAACTGGGGGGACACATCCCTGGACCTTCCCCTCCCAATGCCCCGGCACATGGAAGACCCACAAGGCAAGGGGGGAGTGAATGAGAAAGGAAGGAACTTTCCAGACATTACTCACTGGAGACAACTTGTCCTTGGAGCAGGAGGCCCCAGGCCCTACCAGCCAGGTTCACGTTGTGGCTCCAGGGCTGGCTCTTTATTGAAGTGTCCTCCCGCCAAGTCCTGTCCCTACAGGAGGAGAGAGCTGGGGCCCAACTGGGTTGGAACACACTTGTTCCTGGAGGTTGGCCAGTTCAAAGTGGAGGGTCCATGAGGCCTCTCTGCACTGACCTGCATTGTCTAGATAAAACTCTGACTTTGGGCTCAGTGGTGGTGACTGCCCTCACACCTACTGCCAGCTGTCCATCCAAGCTGCTCCCAGAGAGTGTGTATGTGGAGAGGTACAGATAACTCTCTGAGGGGCACCCAATCTCCCAATAAGTTAGAGTAGCAAAGTAATCCCCTGGGAGGGGGAGATGTACCATCTGAAGTGAGCAGGGGAGGCTTCTTCTGGGTGTACTTATGTGGTTCTGAGGTGTCCCCACAAGCCCTGGTGCTTGTTGACCAGCTCAACATCACACCCTTTGTTGGTTTTTTAACCCTCCCTATCTCTAGTCTTCTGAAATTATCTTTTTGCTTGAATACATGCAAATGTATTTATTTTTCTATTTATTTATTTGGCAGTGAGCGCTATCTCTTAACACACTCGTGCACCCACAGTGCAGTGTCACACAGCAGGTCTCTAGATGTAGTGTCCTGCGTCACTGGAACTTTGTGCCCCTGAGCAACAGCCCACACCCTGCCTTTATCAAGTCCCTGGTGACCCCACTCCACTCCCCGCCTCTGAGAGTTTTCTCCCTCTTGGCTTCTCATCCAAGACTTGCCTTTTCCTGATGGCCTTTCTGGCGCAGGATAACAGCCTCCAGGTTCTTCCACACTGTTGCAAATGGCAGGATTTCCTTCTCTTTAAAGGCTGGATCGTATCCCACTGTGTGCACAGACCATATTTTCTTTGTTCATCCTGGGATGGACACGTAGGTCATTTCTGTCGTGGCTTTTGTGGAGTGCCACAGAGAGCCTGGGCATGCAGGGCACTCTTCCCAGGGGCACAGACACCGTCCTCCAGGCTGGGTCACACATTAGGTCACGGAACAAGTCTTAACACATTTAAGAAGGCTGGAGAGCCGACCGCAATGAAATGAAACCAGAAATCAATGGTGGAAGGGACGCTGGAAAATCCATGGTGATGTGGAAATTAAATGACACATCTGGGAACAGCAAATGGGTCAAGGGACAGATCAGGAGGGAAATTAGACAATATCCTGGGACAGATGAGAATGAAAACCCAGCACACACAGGCCTGGGTTGCTGTGCTGAGATAGGAGCTCATAGTGACACTTGCCTACATTAAAATAGAAGAAAGATCTCAGGTTGATAGCCACACCGTAAATCTCAAGAAACTAGGAAAAGAACAGAGTTGAAATCAGCCAAGGGAAGTCACTGGTAGCACAGCATTTGGGCAGAAGGTGGACAGAACATTTTGACCACATTTATGTAAAATCAGATTTCCATTTTGTTTTTCAACCATACAACTGAAATTGGGCTTTTTACCTCCCAGAATCACCTGAGTCAAGACAAGCTTCCATTCAAAGGCGACACGGAGCTGTCCACCCAGCATCTTTTTGCTGTAATCAGAAAGCCAGGTATTTCCTGCGTGTAGACTGTTTTTCTGAGCTCCAGGACAAAGTCAGGACATAGGCCACCCATGTTGGAAAACTCGGCGGCAGCCCAGCCACATCCAGGGCATGTATTTGCTTTGCTTTTTGCATAATTGTGCATATTCATTTACATAGATTTTCCTGTTGTATTCAAAATGCCATTGACTCTGGTATGTGAAATAAAGTAAAATTAATAGTTCAGCTCAAGTCAAGTGTATCCACACAAATTGTTCCAGGCCACTGGGAGAGGGGAGAGTGCCAGCCAGTGGGGCAGAGGCTCAGCTGTCTGCCCCATCTCTGAATCCAGCGTGGGAGCTGGAAGAGCCCCAGATAGACACACCTGCCAATTGGTGGGGGGGGACAGCTGACTACTCCTGAAAATGCTGGGAGGGATAGAGACACACCGATTTAAAGAAAAGGCCAGAAAGTCATTCCTTTTTTGTTCTCAATGGTACATTACCTCCATACAATCAGATCACTTTGACTCTAACAATTTGAGGGCTTAGTTTTTACAAAGGGTAGCACTTGGAGGAATCTAAAAACTAGACTCCTGTGGTTGCAAGGTAAGTTTAACCATCGTAAGAAGAGCAGGCAGGACTTCAAATCTTGGCATTTGGGTTCTACATGATATCATTAGGATCTTTTCTTCAGCCAGAAAAGATTGACTCCTGACTCCTACTAGCTTATGTGAAGGAGGAGGAGGAGGAAGAGAAAAAGAAAGAGGAGAAGGAAAAGGAGGAGGAAAAGAAAGCATTGGCCCAGTTAACTCCGAAGCCAAGACATTCTGGCTTCAGGTATGGCTGGATCCAGGCGCTCAACAAATTTCTGTTGACCTGGGGGCTTTGTTCCCTTTTGTATTTATTAGCTTCATTCTGAGTCAGACTTTCTCCTTCTAGCAGCAAAAAGGCACCAGCAGCTCTAGGTGTATCCCCTAACTTCTCAGGAACCCAGCAGCAAGAAAGCTGAGCTTATTTACTCATCTCAGCAAAAGTCCTGGGAAGAGCCGTTGGGCCAACTTGGTCACTGTAGCCCTCTCTGAGGTTGTCACCATGCCAGGATGATTGGATGCTCTGATCACCCAGGTCTGGGTCACATTGCTGCATCCCAAGGCCTGGTGGAGTCATTCAACTTGAATCTCACTGATGAGGGAATGAACTCTGTAGTAAGCATTGAGAGTCTGTTACCAGAAGAAGGGAGCAGATGCAGGGAAAACAGAACAACACAATCTACAAAACGAGTAACACTGGGCCTCAGACCAGGGTCTTCCCCATAGCTCTGGGCACCTGAGCGTGTACCTGTGGTGTCTGTGAGTACACTGGCAGGACACCCTTTGAGAAACAGAGCTGACATCAAACAGTGCATCTATTTGTAGTATTTGTAATATTCCTAGGCATCCATTTTACTTTCTTGTAGATGAAGCCTTAAAAGAAAAAGCAAAGGTTTGCTCTAAACACACGGAACCTCTTTACTTATTCACAACGACTGCACTGAGAGCCTAGGGTTCCAGACCATGTGGTAGGGGGTGAAGCTTGGATGGGTGTCACCCTGCCTGTCTGGGCCCAGTGTCTGGGGTAGCCCTACCTCCCCGTGCTCTCTGTCAGGTCACTGAGCAGAAATCCACCCGAGCTGGTGCACACTGAGGCAACTCTCCTAAATCAATACGAAAATGATGGCAGTGACATTTCACCTTCACAGGGCGCAGCTCAAACACAGCCGGGCCTGAACAGTAAAATTGAAATGAGATGGAATTTCAGGGCCGATGGAAGCGGGGGCTGGGGGTGGCGAGGTTGCCTCTGTAGCATAAATTCATATGCATTATAAAAAAATATCGCCTGGATCTAAAGAACTTGGCACGGTTCCAGGAGCCAGGCGGAGGTTGGCGTGGTGTTTACCCAGCATGCTCCGGTGGACTTTCAATCTATTTACAGGTATGCATGACAAACTGCCTTGAATGGATGAGTTATTGGTTCTTCTATAAATGAAATTAATAATGTGAGGTGGAAGAGGCGTAGTAATAACACACCACTAAAGCCAGCTAAGCTCGGAGACCAGAGATCAGCTTTCAAGTACCTCGGCGACCGCAGCGTGTGGCCAATTGACCCAGACGCTCTCAGGTTATCTAAATAGGAATAAAAGGCAATGTCTTGAACAGGTGATTAGAGAATAAATCAATCTGGAAGGAAGGGGAAGGTTGTAAGACAAAATCTCATTCCTTCATGACAGTGCTTTTGAAGGTCCGAGATGCCCATTCTTCTCACCAAGGTCAGCTGTCACCAAACAAGGAGGTCAACCCTTATTTATAGGTGGGGCAGTGGGGACACAGTGTCACCAGGCAGATCTCCTGCTTATCAGAGGTGGTCATGGAACCAATTGGGGTCACTCAGCTCTCACCTGAAAATAACCATGAAGCCCCCTGGTGCGTGTCCATCCAGCAGCTAAGAAGGGTGCTCTGATGTCAGCTGGGAAGTGTCCCCAGACCAGGCCCTGCAGCCTTGCTCATCATTGAAAACCTGCTTCCCAGGCAGTGCAAAGTAAGGGACTTTCCATGACCGAGTGGGTGTTGTCGTGCAATGCCCAGCTGCACCCAGATCTGTGAATGGTCATCCCGCAGCTCAGGGCAGTGGGTGTTATTACTACCATTACACCGTCTACGGGCGAGGCAGGATGTCCCTCAGAGACTCGGGGCGAACCTCCTGCAGCGAACATAGCCCATTAACTTTCTGTGCACAAAGGATATCCAGAAAATTCTTCTCTAGACATATTAGTGTGGATTGCAAAAAATGACGTTTGTTTTCCTGAAATGTGTGAGTGCAGGCACCCAATTCCATGTTCTCCACAGGCATTTTTCCCCATTCATCAAAATATGAACCCTGAGTAATTCACCCCCAACTCATATCCAATAACGTCAGACCTCATGGTGACTGACGGCGGTGGAAGGACCGCACGGCTGCCGTCTCCCGTCACTCTGGGCAAACACAAATTAGGGACGACAGAGGCCACGCAGGAGGTGAGGCCTGGCTCTGACTCCATCCCCCCCTCCCCCGCCTTCACCTGCACATGAAAAGCGTTTATTTGTCTAGACCAGGAAGCTTTTATAATAACTGAAAAAAAGCTGAAGTTTGAATGTGATGTCAAGTAGCTGGCAGCGTAATGGCCGTCAAACAACTGAGTCGCTGCAGCTGTCCCCAGCGGCCGCTGGGCGTGGATCTCCACCAGGCCAGACCTTCTAATGGGCGGCATTTGGTTGGTGAGGGACCCTTTCGCCAGCAGAGACCCCAGCCAAGATGGAACTGAATCGGGCCAGCCCTTTGGCTTCCTCCAGGCTTTCTGATGTGGCAGCTTGTTCCCCTGATGAAAATGTTGCTGCAGTCCAGTGACAGACGTGGCTTGGTCTGGGCTGGCCCAGACTTGCTACCTGTCCTGGGCACAGCCTCTTCCAGCAAGCTCCTTGGAAGGATTACCTTGGGGTCACCTGCCCATCTCTAGACATGTCTGGAAGGCTTTGGGGGTGAGTGTGGGACATGTCCAGGTCCTAGCAGGGCAACTGGGTTGCAAGTGGGTCTAAATGTCTCCAGGAAGCTGCCATGAGAGTGGGACTGAGGCTAAGATGGGACTGGGGAGTCCAAGGCAGGCACCCTGTGGCCTGCAGGTGATGGCAGCCTGAGAGGGTGTGCATGGCGAGCCTCGGCCTGAGACCTAACCCTAACAAACTAACCTGGAACAAGAGCCTGTCCCCCATCGGGTGGTACTGGCAGCCCCTCATGTAAATTTCGCACATACTGTTGGTGCTGCTGCCCCCAGACGAGGTGAGAAAGTGGAGCTCCCACCGCTGCTCTCAGCGCGAAAAGCCTTGCTTCAGCTTCTCTGTGGCATATTCAGACCAGATGTGGCCAACCCCAGCTCCTGCAGGTACAACTCTGAGGACCTGTTCAAAACACTATCCAAAGCGTGGAGGGATGGAGACGCCACTCTGAGACTTTCTGGTGTGGATTCACATCCCTGCTTCCTCCCTCCTTTGCTGTGTGATCTTGAGCAAGTGACCTCTCTGAGCCGAGTTTCCCATGCTGTAAAGGAATGATGAAGACTGCTCTGCAGGCAGATGGTGAGAAATGGAGAATCTGACACACAGGCATGTGTCAACAGCAATTTATTTCCAGAGAGTATTTGGCAATGTCTAGAAACTTTTCTGTTGTTATGACTTGTGTGTGTGGGGGAAGGGCACTGCTGTTGGCACTCAATGCATGGAGGCAGGCACGCAATGCAGCCAACACCCTGAGTGCACAGGACAGCCCCCCGTGACAGAGGGGCAGCAGACCCTCAGGGCCCACCATGCCATGGTTGGGAGACTCTGGTGAGGAGCACCCACTTGTGAGAAATTTATTTCTCACAGTTCTGGTGGGAAGCCCAAGATCAACGTTACAGCGATCTGCTTGCTGGTGAGGACGCTCTCCCTGGCTTGCAGACAGCTTCCTTCTTGCTTGGTCCTCACATCACCTTTCCTCAGTGGGTGCATGTGGGCCACTGATGTTATCACAGGGGCTCTACCCTCACGACCTCATCTTACCCTGATTTCCATCCCAGTTCCTGATCTCCAAATGCCATGACACTAGGGGTTAGGGCTTCAGTGCAAGAACTTCAGGGGACACGGTTCAGTCCATGGCAGGCTGCTTGGTGTGGCTGGTGACTGCCACACTGACTCTGGTCAGCCAGCCTGGGGCTGAGTGCCAGTAGTGCACCCTTGGAAGTACCTGAGAACATCTTGTCTTTGTCTTCCAATCTGAAAAATGGGACAATAAGACAACCTGACCCACAGGGCCATGGTGGTCACTGACGGGGGGTGGGGGGGTGGGGGGGTCCTGCGGTGCTCAGCCCCTGCCTGGCTGGTAATAGGAGCTTGAGAAGCATAACAAAGGCCATGTGTGCCCGTGTGTGTCTTACTGAGCAACTCAGTTGTGTGAGCATAAAGACATTGCTCTCTTTTGGGATCCTCCTGCCAGCCCTGCCCTGGGGCGCCTGACCCTGAGCTGGGCTCAGAATGGATGCTGACCTGGGCATGGGATTTCAGACTGGCCTCCAGACTTGAGCTTGTATACATCTGCTCAGACTCAGGGGAGCAGCCACTGGCCAGCCTGACCCTGACCCTGAGGACTTCTTTCTAACATGCAGAGTGGCCCAGGGTCAGGATAGGAATAAGACAGATACAGAAAGTGTAGAAATTTTACCGTTTGGGGCCCACAGGCAGCATGGAATTTGCTTGTGCAGAAAAAGCTCTCAAAGGCGTTTTAAAATGAAAATATCTTTTTCATTCAGTAAAATTCACCCTTTTACAGCTCAGTTCTTTCTGTGAGCTGTTGAATATGTCAGTGGGGTTTTTTTTTGTTTGTTTTTTCATTGCTCAGGGACATTTGGGTTGTTTCCAGGTTCTGGTGATTACAGATAGGGCTGAGGGGTTATAAACACCTCTATACGGTCTTTGTATGGACATATTTTTAGTTCTATGGGATAAATACCTACAGGGAGGCTGCAGGTCATACAGTAACTGTGTGTTTAACTTTACGGGAACCTGCCAAGCTACTTTCCAGCACAGCTGTCCCATTCTGCAACCCAGCAGCATGTGGGGAGCCCAGTGGCTCTGAGCCCTCCTCAGCATTCCGTATTGTCAGCCGATTGTTTGGTTGTAAGTGTTTTTTAAAAATTATTCTCATCTATCTCCATAGATGCTTGTGGTGTCTCCTGCTTGCTTTTCCCAGTGATTGACAGAGCTGGATACCAACCCATGTGCTAATCCGTCACCGTTGTCTCTTCTTGGGGACCTGCCTCTCCGGGCACTTGACAGTGGCAAGTATACCACGGGAAATTAGTAAACACACATTGGTCTTGGGGAGCCAGACACAGCAGGTGGCATTAGGGCCCAGCTCACATGGGGTTCAGGCTTCAAAGATGGAATTCCAGGTAGAAACTGGGGGGTGGGGATAGCTGGTGTTCCCTGACAGGATAGGGACAGGCTTCTTTGAGGAGAGGATGCTGACAGAGACTCCAGGCTGCCCCAAGCAACAGTGTGGGGCCAGCCAGAGCCCCGGGCAGGTGTGCGAGGGTGCAAATTCCAAGGTCTTCAAGGAGGGTTCAAGAGAGAAGCAGGCGAGGGCCCAACCCTTTCTGCCCTCAGCTGATTGGACCCACTTGGGCATGTGACCTGGAGAGACACTCCCCATTGGGCAACGGAGACTCCGGAATTGAAGCCTGTGGACATTGTTCATGGCCAAGGGCTTGGAAACCAATGGGCCCTGTTGGGCACCGGGTGGTCACCCTCCATCCTGTCTGGATGGGGGATGGCGAGTCAAGAAGGAAGCAGATGTGAAGTAGCAAGGGATATCAGGAACCTGACATTATGAAAACAAGCAATGCCTTTTTAAAAAAATAACGGTTCAGGCGATAAATTGTTGAGTTCTGTTTCTTTTTTAAAAAACACATTATCAAAAATTCCCTGAAATGAAGGGGGAAATATATATACATAAAAATTTTGTTTCTCCTGTTCCCAATACAAATACTAAATTGATCCACTGGAGAATTTTTTGATGTCTAAATGGCCATTTCATAGGGCTTTGTTGGCCGTCTCAATACATAGGTATGTACATATTAATTCATTTTAATTCAAAGCTTGCTACTGCTTGAAAATTCTAACATAGCTCTTGGATACACGGACAGCTGTGGAACAAAATGAAATGGTGACTTAAAAAAAAACAAACCTGTTTTTTTTTTTTTTCCCAATCACCAGAGCTCTCCAGGAGAGATGTGCATGTTGGCTCTGGGGCACTAGGTGGCGCTGCCCACAGCACAGTGTCCGGCACCTGCCCTGGTCAGCGCCTGGGGCAGGGTCCCTCTCAGACCACCTTGGACAAGGTGGTCCTCTCCAGGCCAGGCCAATGAGGGGAGCTGAGGAACATTCTCCCCAGAATCACAGGGCAGCTGGCTGCAGGAAAACCCCAAGGAGAGAGGAATTTACTTGCAAAAAATGGTGAAAGGTGGATAAAGTATAGAGACTTTGCAACATAGATTCCAGGCCTCTGGTTTCATCTCTGAGAAGTAAGAAGAAAATAGAACAGTTCCTTTTTCAAGAAGCTCAGACTTGTAAGAATGAAACATCTTCCCTCTTGCGTCGTAGAATAGCACCAAGATTTCTAGCATTGTCCAGAGACTGCAAAGGGCTCACCTCTGATTAGATGCCCCGACTGCCTCCTGGTGTCCATGTACGTTTGGTCCACGAACCTCCTGGTCAGTGGATTGCCTGGAGCTTGTGGGTGGGGGTCTCCAGGGTGCAGTGCCGAGCTGGACTCTGGGGCTGAGAGATGCTTCTTAAGTGAATGGCCCCATAAGAAACAGGGCGTCGTCATAGTGCCATGAGCTCCGCCTGCCAGTGGAATAGCTCCACTCTGCCAATCTGGGCCTGTTAAAAATTCAATTCTGTAATAAGCCGGCTACTTACAGGATCACAATTTATATCCTTGTCATCATTACAAATTCTAAATCTTGCATGTTTAACCCTAACTGACCTACACATATCGCAGGACGGGCAAGCACCTCTCCATTCAGCCTCTCGTTTAACCCTAAGTGGCCCGCAGACTGGACATGCTTTGCAGGAGCCCTGGGGGTGTGCAGGGGGCAGCCCAGCAGTCTGGCCTCGGGCGGTCAGACCCCAGAGCTGTCTGGGTTTCCCACTGCTGCTGTGACAAATGGCCACAGACAACATGAAGTCACTGTCTCAGGGCTCTGGGTCTCACTGCTGCCAACAGGGCTGGTTCCTTCTGGGGGCTCCAAGGCAAAAATTTGGTCCCTTGCTACTTCCAGCTTCTAGAAGCCCCCTGAACTCGAGGGGGCTAAAGGCCCCCCCACCTTCAGGTGGTCTCCCATCTCTAGGTCTTACTGTAATCGTCTCTGCAAAGCCTCTTCTGCCGTGTGAGGTGCCGGGGTCACAGGTTTGGACGTGTTTGGGGAGCGCGGTTCTGCTGGCCACTGACCCACCTTGTGACAGACAGCTCTGCTATCTCTGCCTGAGGTTGCTGGCTGTCCTCTGCAGTGGCAGGTCTAGAACCATTTCACTGTCACAGTCTGTGTCTCTACCTCCTCCCATTGGCTTTTGAGTATTTTCCAAATCCTAGCTATAAAAATAGTTGCCTGCATTTGAAATGCTCCCCAAACACGGTACGTTCCTCACATTCCATACAGACAATACTCAGCGCCCATCAGCCCATTCAGGATGGCTCACCATCTCCCCCTGTTCTGGGCGGCAGCTAACCTTGGCCATAAATTGAAATCTGGAGGCATAAGGTGAATGGGATTTCCCAGGGATGGTTCTCAAAAAGATACCCAAGGGACCACTGACTTGTTCATTTATGTGACCCAGATAATAGGTTAAGTGTGGCAGAGCTGGTTAGCATGGCCTCTTTAAGCAGGAGTTAAGTCAGAATATTAACTCCCTTTAAGGCAATTTCTGCTTGGTCTGATTTAATTTGCTCTAAGTGTGTGTGAGATAGATTTTTAAACTGAAATGGATGCACAGATCCTGAAGTATGTTCTGGGCGGTAAACAGCTTGTGCCTCTGAGTGACAGGCAGAGGGGCGGATGGTGGTGGGACATGAACCCCCAGACGGTGAGATCCCACGTTTGCCTCTGAAGGTGGAAACTGCACAGAGGGTCTGTTGGAAAGGTGGATGTCGAGGAAGGAGGACGAAGGCGGGCAGGATTCTGAGCGCAGGGCACACAGCCCACGTGGGAAGCAGGCTGAGAATGCCGGCCCCGCCACTGCCCTGCAGGTGCTGGGTGTGGCCTGAGGTGACAACAGGATCACCCTCAGCCTCCCCATCCCACCACTGACGATCTGTTCTCACTCACTTCCCTCAAACCTGTGACATGCTAAATTCCACGCACACATGTCAGAGCCCATTGTGCCAAGAGCACGTGAGGTTCTGAAAGTAAAAAGGCTGAAAAGAGGTTACCGGGAAGGCTGAGCTTGCAGAGACAGGCACAGAAAATGCTGAGACGACCCGGGCACGTGTCTCCTCTCGTGTGGACAGAGCAGCGAGCCCCCTTTCCCATGCACACATAGACACAGACACACAAAGATACATATTATTAATGAATTGTCCTGTCTTTTTTTTTTTTTTTTCATAGAGATGAGGTGTGGTTCTGTCACTCAGGCTGGAATGCAGGGACATCGTCCTAGCTCACTGCTGCATTGAACTCCTGGCTCAAGTGATCCTTTTGCCTCAGTCTCCTGAGAGCTTGGGACTATAGGTGAATGTCACCTCCCCTGGCTCCTTTTTATTTTTAATTATTTCATAGAGATGAGGGTCTCACTATGTTACCCAGGCTAGTCTCAAACTCCCGGCCTCAAGTGATCCTCCTGCCTGGGCCTCTGAGAGTGCTGGGATTACAGGCATGAGCCCAGGAGCCCCACCCCTCCTGCCTTCAAAAGGAAGACATAGAAGGAACAGGTAATCGTTGCTGTAACGCACGATACTCAGCTGACTGAATATTTCCACATATGCTTTTAGGCCTGACTTGGCCGCTAGACCTTGCTCAGAGGAACACACAGGCTCTCCTCCTGGCATACCCAGCTCATACATGGGGCTTACCACCCCCTTGTGGAGGGGGCCCCTGCATCCTGGTGAGATGCCTTATTTGTGTCCAGCCAGCAGCTGTGTGAGGGGTAAGGCCCCAGCTCAGCACTTCTTCAGCCTGCTGGTCACTGGGCAGACCACACACTTCCAATCCCTTCCTGTCCTACTCTGACCTGGTTGTGCCCAAAACAAGGGGCTGTGATGTCTAAAGTGAGAATTGCCCATTATATTCAAAGACAAAGGAGAGGTCCCAGACTGCAGCTCAGGGAAATGGATGGGGTGCTCCCGAGGCCTGGGCCCTGCTGTGTGGGCTCTCTGGGGTCCCTGGGGTCCCGCAGAGGGTTTGCACGAGGCCCACGCTCAGGGAGGAGGAACTGGATGAACAAGGTACACGTTTTCCTCCTGGCCAAGGGAATCAAACTGGACCTCGAGGGCAGGGCCCACGGGGCATTTTTCCCTCCGCTCTCTCCTGGCTCTTCTGAAAGCGGGAATGGTGACCATACTCCCAGTAGAGGTCACTGGTCACAGACCAAGGTCTTGTGAATCTCAGTAAGACGCTTTCTTTTGCATCAGGCATCTCCCATCTGGGCCTGAGCGGCAGCCATGGCCTCATCTCTGACTCCCATGACGTTCCCATTGGGAAGGTGGCCCTTGTCCACTCTCTTCCACATGGGGCAGTCAGGTGGGGCTCAGCGGCCATGGCCCAGGTCAGGATGATGACCACAGGGACCTTTTGGTAATTAGAGGGAGGCAGGGGTTGGACACAGGGAGCAGAGTACCTCATCCTGCATGGAGTCACCCAAAATGTGTTTGGTCTTGTTTTTCTGATTCAGGCTTTAAAAAAATGAGGGTCAAGGTGAAGAGTCCAATGTAACTCCATTTTTGTTAGTAAGACTCCATTTTAAAACTCAGGCCAGTTACAGGAGAAACCACAGCAACACCCCTTCTGGTCAAGGTCAATCAGCCCAGATAGAACCAGCTTATCAGAAGGGGACAGGAGTTCCCCCTCCACACTTCTGAGCAAGGCCGATCAGCCCAGGTGGAGCCAGAGGTGGACAGGCAACCCTCCTCTGGAAAGTCCCTAACCATAAACCCACCCTATAGCATCCCTGGTGTATCAGGTGGTGCCAAGCACCCCTGGACAACAACTCGGCCAATGGCAACCCCTTCCCGACAAAACGCCCAGTGAAATTCCTCTATACGCTTTAAAAACCTCCCCTCGCTTCATTTTGGGGTCGCCCTTCCCACAGCTATGCTGTAGAGTGGAGAGACCCAGGCATATACTTGAATAAAGGCACTCCTTTGCTTTTACATGTGTGTATGGTGGTCTCTCAGTGGAGATTTCAGTCCCAACAAGGGTACACGACCCCTGCAAGACTCTCCTCTTAGGAAGAGCTGGTGAAGACATCACTGTGTGGACAGACGGACCACGTTCTGCTAACCATACTGACACCTGCTACAGTGGGGAGTCTCCAAAACATGTTAAGAAGCCAGACACGATTCCCTGTGAATGAGATCCCAGAGACGGGGGCGCTAAACAGGGTCTGGGGCTTCAGAGGCAGGGGAGGGGTGACCCCTCACTGGGTTTAGGATTCCCTTTTGGAAGGTGATAAGAAAGTTCCAGAACTGGATAAAGGAGTAACGTCAACATCATGTCTTTAGTGCTATTGAATTATATATTTTAAAATGATTAAAATGGTAAACAAGAAAACAGAATGGAGAAGGAGGCTTCGCGGTTACAATAAAATAGTTTGGAGACAATCTGTCCCCTTCTTGGCTTCCCAGAGGCTGTGTAATTGCTTTTTAGTATGCAGACCCCTGACTGACATGCGTTAGTCTGGCCTACAGCACATCCGGTGAGGCCCAGAGAACATGGCTCCAGAGAGCATGGCGGGGAGGCGGCTCCCTTCTCCCCTTTGGCCTTATTCGGCTTCCTGTGGGGACTGGTCATGACCTGCTGTGTGCAGCTGCCCGAGGGAGGTGGATTCAGAGCCTGCCTCCCATCTGGGCCCCAAGAGACTGAGCACAGCCCACCACTGCCCTGAACTCTCTGGGGCTCCCCGCCACAGTAGGCTCCTTTCCTGAACTGTTTGGGGCTCCCCCCCATAGTAGGTCCGTTTCCTGAACTCCCTGGGGCTCCCCCCACAGTAGGCCCCTTTGCTGAACTGTCTGGGGCTCCCCCCACAGTAGGCCCCTTTCCTGAACTCCCTGGGGCTCCCCTCACAGTGGGCCCCTTTCCTGAACTCCCTGGGGCTCCCCCCACAGTGGGCCCCTTTTGTGGCCTCCTCCCTGTGACTTTCAGCGCTTCCACACCTGAGTCTGACTCCTCGGCCTCCCCCCAGTGAGAACTCTGTGGTCCTTCTAGTTAGCAATGCCCAACCCGCTGTTAGTTAAAATTCCCTGGGAAACAAACAAACAAAAAAAAAAACACTGAGTCTTAAAGCCTCATGCCCAGAAATGGTTTTTTAATGGGCTTATAGTGTGCCCTATGGCATTTTAAGAAGGTTTCCCACGTGATTCTAGCATATAGCCAGGGTTGAAACCACTGCTCCAGAAACATTCCCCCTTTTCCCCTTAATGTAATTGGAATCAGTGTCTCTTGTAAATAAAAACCCTAATGGAGGGTCCTGGAGTCCCTGGAACACTCACCAGCACCTCTATTAGCCCGACTGTGTGCAGTGCGAGAAGCCCTGGTTGGTTTGGTTTCTTTGTCTTTCCCTGGGAGTGATAAATATTGACTCGTGTTTGCCAATAATTCACAGAGAGCAGCCTCCTTCCCCAGGCAGCGGACCCAGGTTATCTCCTGACATCCGTGGAAGCGTGTGTCACAGGTCTGCTGTGTTTATCCAATGCCCTTTAACTGGCTGAAGGCACCGCCCCAGGCTGAACAAATATTTAAGAGCTGCTGCTCCACTTGCTTTGAGAGATCACATTTCTACAGGACCTCCGATCCCGTGTGATCAATAAAATAACTTCATAGCAGCGTGTGGAATAGAATATGTGGTCTCCAGAAGAAAGAATGATATTCTCCTATTGAACTTCTCAGGAGTGAGGACGGCTAATTTCGGCGATCCCACAGCCGGGGAGAGGATCGCCGCTGTCATCTCCCCGGGAAGCCCCGTCAGACGCCTCCTGAGTATCACTTGCTGCAGGTCGCTCCTTAGCACGAGGATCAGAACGCTGAAACTGGCAAGTCAATCTATAAATCTTGTTTTCCTCGTTTAAAAATGTCATTCAATCTGGATTATGGTCTGGGCGCTCTGACGCATCTGGAGATATTTGTGACTGCTAAAGTAAAGTTGAAAAATGTGGGTCTCAAATGGTCTTTATCATGTCAAAATGACAGAGGCAAGGAGGTGCTTTTTTCAGCAGATTCTGAGAGAGATGTGAAAACAAGCCCCCCACCCCAGGGAGACAGGGACAGTGACACCGGGAGTCTGTCCTCACTCAAAACAGTTCACTCTGTGTGGTTTTGTGAACTCCAAGAAGTTCAAGGATGTTTTTTATTATGAACGATGCTTTCAACTGACGGCTGTAATTAGCACTTGCGTTGATTCTGCAGGTGCAGTCCCGGCGAGTGAGGGCCGCCGCTCTGGGCGCACACTTGCATTGAGGTGCAGGGCGCGCTGCGGACTGACAGGGGCTGGAGCCAAAGAAATAGATACAAGACATCAGACTAGAGGTCTCTTAAAAATGACAGGGTGATGGATGAGCAAGCATGGCTTTGTACAGACGGATTATGTTTCTAGATCTCGGAGGTTGGGATGAGCCTGTCCAAAAAAGCTGACCATTCCAAGCCCAAAGGACACCAGGGGGTCAGGGACACATTTTAAGTTCACAAATATTTCTTTAATTTTATACCATCTAATACAAGAGTCACAGCCCAAGGTGGGCATTTAAATTTAAATGAAGTAAAATTGATCGAATTTAAGTACAGTGTATTCAGATCCGCCAGCCCGGGGCCCAGGTTTTAAGGTATGTGGCTGGTGGCTCCCGCACTGGACAGGGTAGATGCAGAGTATCTCTCGCACGCACCACAGAATGTTCTACCAGACTCTGCAAGCTCATCTTCCACTCCGATTATGAAGTGGACCATTGGCCCAGCAGGGAGAGTTTCTCCCCTGTAAATGCTGCCCACACCCTTTTATTCCGGGCACTCTCATGGGTGTGCTGTGCAGACTTGGCAAAGACTCCCGCTGAGCCGATACCCACGTACCTCCAGGCAACCAGGGGACAGCATTTCTGTCCCATGAGAAAGGTTCAGTAACACCTGTGAGCCCCGCTCTGCATTACATCATTAACCCTTCACAGCCATGAGCCTGGCAAAGTAACACAGGGGTCTCCCGTGGGTCTTTCTGCCCCAGAGACTGATTTTTGATGTAAATTCAAGATCTGTTTCTGGGAGACACCTCAGCTGGGGCGAGGCAAGAAGCAAACCATAAATTTAGTTTTCTTATAAGAAGACAAACCTTCAATGACCTGCAACTGACAGAGAGTCATTGAAAATCAGTGGATCTCACGACTCTGCCTTGGAAACCCAACTCGACTGGGCCAGACCCTGCCCGCCAGGGCTCTCACGGCAGGGCTCACAGCAGCTCGTTAGCCCTCTAAGTCCCATTTGCTTGGCTCTAAGATCAAGTAAATAATTGCTCAGATGAAAGACTGGGTGAGGAGAGGGAGGCTCCTGAGAGGTCAGCACCAGGGCGTGTGGCTTCCCTGTCCATGCCACGTTCTAGGAGACCTCAGCCCATCATGACTTCCTTTTCCTGGATCTCTCTCTCCTCTGACAGTGGGTACCTGGTTGCTTCTCCATCCAAGGCAGTGGGCTCAGGGATGGAGAGCGTCTGCCCTGGAGGTGCCCCTCCCAGAGGCTATGAGCTGCACAGGGCTTAGCTTTCTCTTGCTGCTTTAACGAATTACCCCAAACTCAGTGGCTTAAGAATCACAATTTTCACAGGTTCTGTGTCAGAAGTCTGACTCAGGGCTCCAGGGCTAAAATCACCCATTTTGTGGCCTTTTCCAGTTTCTAGAAGCTGCCTGCATTCCTTGGCTGGTGGCTCTGCCTCCATCCTCAAGGCCAGCCCTGGCAGGTGGAACCCAGGTCCTATAGCTCAGATGTAGGAGACACTGAAAAGAAACACCTTAGTAATAAGGGAATGGGGAAGGGACTGGTCTCTCATTAAAAAGCAGGAGAGCACGTATATCATTGCTTGGCAGTCTCCTCGACTGTAGAGCAAATAGCCACAGAATCACTTGTATAAAGAGCCATGGAGATGCTAGTTGAGGCTCCTATTAGGCTCCTGCTGAGACTGACTGCTGCACCTTTGAGGCGCTCCAGCACCTGTCACCTGACTAACTAAGACAACAGGCTCCAGGCCCTGATGGGGAGCCATACCCTGAGTGAGAAAGTACAGTGGTCTGCATCCTGGCAGTGTCATGGGATGGGGCCAGCGACCTAGTGTCCCAGCTCCAACACTCAGACCCTGCTTCTGGGGTCATGCCTCTCTCTAGGCCCCCCCAGTCTCCCTCTTCCTTGTTCAAGGACCCTGAGACTACACGGGATCCACCTGGATGGTCAAGTGTAATCTCCCTATTCCAGGGTCGGCCTCGATTCCTCTTTGCCGTGTAACCTAACGCAGTCACTGGTTTGGAGGCCCTTGTTCTGCCTGTAGCAACTGAGAGTAAGTTAACACAAGGCGGGCAAAAATCTCACTGTTTCACCTGATGGGGGTGTAACCTTTGCATGTGAAAGGCGGACGCGTCACAAGATTTCATTTGGTTTCTCCCGACTCCCTCTATCAGGAAGGAAGGTTGGCGGGTAAACCTACAGGGTCATGCCACTTGCTGCCCCATCTCCCCCAACCACACTTCAAGATCTTGCCTGTCCTGGACTTAAGTCTCCTGGCCAGGAGCAGAAGGAGTGAGGCCCAGAGCCGACGATGGATATGGTTTCTCTTCCCTTTGTGCCCCTTGTGGGTGTTTCTGAGTTAAATGTCCAGAAAGGGCTATGAATTCTCTCTCTGCCAAGGCCCCTTCCTTTTTGTGCCTCTCTGGTGGCACCATCTATACGGTACCTTTTTATTAATTAGTTCCTCAGCACGGAATGTTCTGTAACAATGACATCATGGCTGATGACAAACAGCATTTCTCTAATGATACGAGTTTTCCAGTATGATAGTTAAGGAGATTATTTAATGAGGCTGAAGTCAATGTTACTTAACTTTGTGTTACTTAACATAACATTACAGCATTATTTAATAAAACAAATTTTAAAACGATACAGGGGAAGTAGGTACATAAGACTCATTATCGTTAATGGTGGTTGCATACCTAATCCCCCGCTCAGTGTATTAGCATCTCGGCTCCAGCTCCTCCTCTCACGAAAAGGAGCTTATAAGCATCTACACAGAACACACCAGCCACAGGTATAAATAACTGCCACGATGTTGCTTTTTGTGTGCAGAAATTAGCCCTGACCCCATAGAGGTAACGCCTGCGTATAGATTCATTTTGACAATTAGTGGCATGCAGGGGTCATTACCAAGGAAATGAGGTAAACATCTAATTAGTTTTTATTGACTTTCACGCTCAGAAATTAAATCTTGGAAACAGGTAGGACACATTGCTTGCCGGGGTCTTCGCACTGAGATGGGCGTGTTTTGAGCAAGATTGATTTCACGGTGGGCAGAGGGAGAATGGGCAGATGTGGGGTGGCCCTGGACGAGGATGGGACTCTGACCGTGGCACAAGGAAGTGACAGGGGGGGTCTCTCTAGCTGACCACATGGCCTGTTCTCTGCTCACAGGAAGGAGGCACTGGTGTCATCTGAAGAACTGGCTCTTCGGGATCCAGTATCTGGTGGAGGCATGACTGGACCAGAGGACAGCCTTGTGGGTGTTCTCCCAACCTAAATGACCAGCATGGCTGTGGCATGTTGGAAGTTTGCCTGACCATTAGAGGGCCGAGGGCTGCTCCCTGCTGGATCCTCTGTGCTTGGAGCCGTGTCTAGAAAACAGCAGGTGCTCAATAAATATTTGTCAAGTTTCTACCCAGGACAGATCTCAAATGACTGGTATTTAGATGTGGAAGTAGGTTCAGGGTGCTTTTCTGGCTGGAGGCAGACATCTACCTAAACCTGGGGTGAACCAAAACCAAAATGCATTAGCTCACATGCAAGCAAGAAGTCCGGGGCCAGCGGACGTCAGGCGCACTGGGCTCTAGGTGCTCACTTGCTTCTTCTCTCCCATTGCTTTACTTTTCTTTCTGATGACTGAATTCTCCCGCATGTTTTCCCCTCATGGTGACAAGTTAGCCCCCAGAATTCCTGGCTTCCTAACTGGAAACACAAAGAAGAGGAAGTCCAGCCAAAGTCCTGGGCCTGCATCTGCCTGGTGGGTCTCGGGTGGAGGCAAAGATAACTGGGGGGGGGGGGAGCGCATAAGCAGACTTCCCTGCCTGGGTCTGGGGTGAGCTCTGCTTGAACACAGGGGCTCCAGGTGGCACAAAGTGTGTCTCAGAGGAAAAACGGATGATAAATGGCAGGCACAGGCAAGTCACGTTCCTCTGTGGGGAGGTCCCCATCATGAGCAGAACTTTGCAGATGGCAAAGTCGAGCCAGAAGGCTTGAGTTCAGCCACAATTTCCCACTTTGTGATCCTGTGGCTTTTGTCAAATATCTTGAAATTGTGCTAATGACATCTGCTCTGCACATCTCACTGGGCTTTTGTGAGGAATAAGCAGGAAGATGAGAGAGCACCCCATTGCTACAGAGTGTGGCATGGGCGCAAAGTGCTATGACTTCAAATTGTTTGATAAATACAGAAGTTCTATGTGAATTTTGGGTCAATCATGAATGACTTTGTTTTTTTAGTGTAGGAATGTTCCATGCGATATTGGGAACATACTACAATAAAAAATTGTCTGGCTCAGCACCTGTAGCTCAGCGGCTAGGGCACCAGCCCTATACACCCGAGCTGACAGGTTTGAACTTAGCCCGGGCCTGCCAAAGAAGAATAACAACTACTACAACAACAAAAAACAGCTGGGCATTGTGACAGGTGCCTGTAGTCCCAGCTACTCATACGGCTGAGGCAAGAGAATTGCTTAAGCCCAAGAGTTTGAGGTTGCTGTAAGCTGTGACACCACGGCACTCTACCTAGGTGACATAGTGAGACTCTGTCTCAAATTAAAAAACAAAATGTTGTTTATTTCACAGGATATTCACATACTGAGGAGTTATTTGTTTATCTGATGCTTGCATTTAACTGGCTGTCTTTTTTGTTATGCCTGGTGACCCTCCCATGGTTGTTACCTAAGATGACACATTTCACGGTAGTGCATGTTGAACTGTCCTGTCCCTTTCTGGGGGTGCCAGGGAGGGTGGTGTTCTTTGCACCTGGAAGTCTATACCTGCATCTCCACCTGCACCTCCATCTGCACCTGTACCTCCATGTACACCTGCACCTCCATGTACACCTGCACCTCTATGTACACCTGCACCTCTATGTACACCTGTACCTCCACCTGCACCTGCACCTCGATGTACACCTGCACCTCCATGTACACCTGCATCTCCATCTGCACCTATACCTCCATGTACACCTGCACCTCCATCTGCACCTGCACCTCCACCTGCACCTGCACTACATTCAGACTCAGAGGCATGATGTGACCAGCACGGCAGCCTTTCTTCTGCTGAGGTGACCTTTGACTTACACTGAAGCAGGAAGGGAACCCGTTAGTGGATGAGAATGGGAAGGGGCAACTTGCTTCCTTAAAGCAGTTGTGTAAGCTGGTGAAGGCCACGCAGCTCGTTCTAAGGGTGGGTGGTGGCTGATTCCAGGTGACGCGCCCCTCACTATGCTGTGCTGCTCTGTGGGGGGTGGGGTGCTGGCTGCTATGGGGCACACCCTTCCCCTACCAGAGCAGCAGCTTAACAAGGTTAAAGTTGACATCTCCCAGTAGAAGAAACCTGGGGGGCCCCCCAGGAAGCAGCAGAATGTAGCATTCTGAGTGTCGTCTGGGGTCCCAGCTTCTTCTTTGTCCCCCGACCAGCGCATGGCCTATACCTTCCAGATCTGTCATGGTCCCGACACCAGCTGGGGTTGCTGCTGGGCTGAAGAAGGATTGCACAAATTGGGGTCTGTTTGGGTCCTTCAGCCCTCCTTGAAGTCCACAGGGGACTTTTGCTTATATGTCATCAGTGGGAACGTAGCCAGACAGCCAGGAGGAGAAGGGTGCAGACAAGTGTCAGGGGTTTCCCAGGGTGGGAGTGAGAAGGGCTGAGGGGCCCAGGCCACATGTCCTGTCTCATCTGCTCTGGACACGTCATTCTGGCGTGAGAAGTCAGGCGACTGGTGAGGAGTGCGGAGCAGGAGAGTTGTGTGAGTGAGGTGGCTTTTTCTGCAGTAACGGTGTGGTTGGGAGGAAAGCACAGTGCTTAGGACAGTTCTGGGGTAGATTTGGCAAAACGTGGTGACTGAATAGCGATATTGGGTGGCAGAGAAGGTGTGGCCTCCCTTTGCAATTGAAGTGAGTCTGAAGCGTCCCCAAGGTTCTGAGGTGACAGTGCAGAGGGAGGGAACTCCACGGGCAGCAGATGAGACCACTCCCCAGCCACAGAGGCAGGGGTCCCCCGGGCCCCCAGGACGTGAGGCCTGGCACAGGAAAGAGCAAGATGGAGACTTCCTATGGACTCGAAAAACGAAGATGTGTCCAGAAGATGCTGGGGGCAGAGAAGAAGGGCTCAGAGCACTCATCAGGCTTTAGCATCAAGTCACAGCGGCAGGGATGGGTCATTCAACGTGGAGTGAGAAGGAGAAGAAAAGAAGCTGGAGCCGTACTCAGACAAACAGCACATGAGTATTGTTGAAGTTAGGGTAGACTGGAAGCTCTTCTTCACAGAAAAAAGACCAATTACTAAATGTAGGAGATAAAAGAAACAGCAAATCATCACTTTGTAGCCACCTTAATAATTACTGATCTGGGGAGAAATCATCAGTGGGCACCCAAGTCACTGGGTGACAGATTGCTGCTGAGGAGGCCACCGCAGCGTCATCACGCACTTACTAATCACTACGGGCAAACTCAGTGACTGAGTAAAAACGGGACCTGGCAAGTGCCCCCCCAACCAAACGACCACACTCAGCATGATGGCTCTCGGGATGCGGGGACTTCCCCCGATGGCACACACCTGGAAGGGACATCTATGCAGTGCCCTCACCGACAGTGGTCATTCTGAATCCAATTGTGAGGAGTCGATTAGATAAACACACTCAGGGAACATCCTGCACAGTTATTAGCCTGGACTCATCAGAAGATCAATGCCACGAGAGACGAGAATGAAACTAAAGTCAGGGGACTGTTCCCGATTAAAGGGGATCACCAGGAACTTGCAGCAAAAGGCAATCTGTGATCCTTAACCTCCTGGGGAATTGCCTGGAACAAAGAATAAAACGGATATGAGGGTGGTGTTGTGACAACTGGAGGAATTTGAACACAGTTGGATTATAAAACTGTATCGTTGCGTTTCCTGTGTGCGGCAGCAGGTCAGAGTGAAGGGGAGGGTCTTAGTTTTAGGACACGCGTGTATATACTCGTAATGAGGAGTCCTGACGGCTGCAGAAATAGAACAGCTCAGTGAAGCAGTGCGCAATGTTTACTATGCCCTGTGACACTGTGGCTAAACGTTATCTGAGTCTCAGGGTAGGTCACGTACTCGTAAGTGTGTGGCTCTGACATTTTCCACAATAACAAGGGGGGTGACGAGGGGACAGTGGTGCACACTGTCAGATGGTGCAGGCGTGTTTGTGAAGATGTGTAGTGTCTTGGGGTCCACACACACACACACACACACACACGGCACATGTTAGGATGCAGCCACCCAGGAATGTTGAACGGATCCTACAGGAGCGAGAGCACATACTCAGAAATTTGAATGCTTGTGACTCTTTTTGTATCAAAAACGCACAAAACTCATTGGCCATCCACCCATTGGCGACTAAAAAGTGGGACATTTATAATGTGGAATTTTATACAGCTATTAAAAAGAATGCCTTCTGGCAGAAGGGCAGGCTTGGTAGGACAATCCCTCCTCCACACACTGAAGCAATGACAAATGCCAGGTTAAGAAAACACATGGGCTTGATTTAAAATGCTTGATGCGTGGGCTCGAACTTAGGCCATGATTGGAGGCCTGCAGCTGATGATTACTGGGAACCTAGGGAGGGGACAAGAGCAGAGAAGCTGGTTCTGCCTTGAGGGCATTTGACATCTGAGGACATTTGAGATTTGGTGTGGGGAGAGAAGGCACAGCCAGGATCTATCCCCGTTTTTCCAGCTCCCCCCTGCAAAGGGCTACAGCCTCGGTATACGGTGAAGTGGAAGTGAATCCACCCTTCTGGAGATCGCACGGACAACTGTCTGTCTCAGATCTTGAGAAAAAATTGAGAGAGAAGATAGACCCTGAAAATTTATACCTGAGATTTCAGCTTACGGGCTGGGTTTACATTACTGCCCAGTCTGTAAACTTCAAACTGAGGATTTAGTGTAAAGTAGACCTGGTTGGAATGTCCTGGGAATCCTGCGAAGCAGAAGGAAATAATTCCACCTTCAGGGCAGATGGCGAGGAATTCCCACAGAGAAACTTCCAGATGAATATAAGCTCACTCAAAAATTACACACTCACAGGGAAACTAGGTACCATGAAGAAGACTAGCAAAACAACAGATGGTATAACAGCTATGTAAGATACTCGATATCGGCATTATCAGGTACAAAATATAAAGTAAGTCTGCTTATTTGAGTAAAGAAATTAAAGAATGGGAAATAACAGAAACGTGTAAGAGGATATAAAAGGACCGAGCAAAATTTTTAAAGAACCAGTTACAAATGTAAACACACACACACACTCACAAAGATAAATTGCAAATGTAAACACACACACACACACACACACACACACACACACAAAGATCAGACTTAAAATGCAGCAGATGGGTTTGACACCAGATTACACACAGATAAAAAGAGAATTAGTTCACTGAGATACGCATCTAAAAACATCATCCAAAACGCAGCCCAGAGAGACAAAAACATGAAAAATAAAGGAGAAGAAGACAGACCGGGGCACAGACTGAAAAATTACAATGTATCTAATTAGGGTTCCAGAAAAGAAGGAAACGGATGATAAAATAGGGGCCCCATGTGAAGATGCCAGGGCTAGAATCACGCAGAGCCGGTGCAGGACAGCAGCCCACAGACTCTGGAAAGGCCATTACTCTGAAGTGAGATGACAAAGATCACCGCTCAAGACACATGGTAGTGGGACCGCAGACAACTAAAGACAGAGACGCTCTTTAAGCCTCCAGACAGAAAAGACAGATGACAACTGGCTTGTCAATAGCCACGGTCCACGTTTTCCTGTGATTTCCTGCAATCTTGAGAGAATTGCCTCCTACATTTATTTCTTTAATCTACATTGAATTGGTTGTCGCATATGAGTTTGAGGCATATATATATACACACACATATTCATATATGTTAATATAATATAAATATATATGTATATATTTCCAGGAAAACCTAATTGTTCAGAACTATTTATTGGAAATGGCATCACACTTCCCACAGTGAATTGGTGCATAGAACTATACATTTTTATTGATGCATAAATAAAACCCAAATAAATGAAAAATTATGTCATATTAATGGTTCTGAAGATTCAATATTTTAAACATATGGCAATTTTCTCCAAATTGATGTATAGATTCAGGGCAATCCTCACAATTCCAGCAGGCACCCTAATATTTTGTGTATGTGTATGAGTAACTTGGCAAGATCATCCATCCTGACATTTACTCCAACCTTCAAAGGAGTGAAAAGAGCCAGTGGGCTGTGGGAGAGAATGTATGTATGTATATACATGTGTGTGTGTGTGAGTATGAGACAGGGTCTCATTCTGCTGCCGAGGTGAGAGTGCAGTGGTATCATCACAGCTCACTGCAACCTCAGACTCCTGGGATCAAATGATCCCCCTGCTTTAGCCTCCTGAGTAGCTGGGACTACAGGAGTGCACCCCCAAGCAAAAATGAAAAGCTGATGTTCTCTAAATAGCACTGAAACGTGGTGGTTACTGTATGTGGTAACTTAAGGGCCAATATTGGCTGAATATTGTTCTGGGTGTTTCTGCAAGGGTGATTGTGGATGAGATCTACATTTTACTTGGTAAAGCAAGTTGCCTTCCATAATGTGGTGGGCCTCATCTAATCAGTTGAAAATCTGCATAGAACATGAGACCGACTGGGCCCCAGTAAGAGAGTTCTGCAGACGGCCTATGGTCTCTGCACCCTTTGCTCCCCTGGGGCCCCAGGCTGCCAGCTCATCCTGCATATCTGGACCAAGCAGCCAACCTAACTGTGAGTCAATCCCCTGTAATGAATCCCTTTCTGCTTATGCTCACGTCAGACTGGTTCTGTGTCTCTGGAGAGCCCTGAGTGACACAGGCCCTTCTCTCAAAGCCCTCTGGTAACACCCCTCGCCCTCTGGACACATGTCTCAGCTGTGACCTCTCACGTATGGAAGGGGAATGTCATTTCACCAAGCATTCTAAGGGTGTGCCAGGGCCCACCTCCATCCCACCCCGTGGGGACTCACACTTCTAGCTTATGTTCCAGCCCGACACACGGCCTTTCCCCAGCATATTTTGACTTTTTCCCCCTGATTTTTCTGCTTGTCATATATGCCCCTTGTCCCACTCAACTCCATTGTGAAGACTCAGCTTGAAGGCAGGTGTCCTTTATAAAGCCCCCTGGTACCTCTGCCGGCTGGGTGTGTGCCCCGCTGACCCTCGTAAGTTACTGCTTATCACCAAATCACGTTTTCACTTTGTGTAGGCGTGTATGATGCCTGGGGCCAGAGGGACCAGGGTTGGACTCTTAGCTCTGTCTCTTCCAACTTTGTGAGTCTGGCAGCCACTAGGAACTTGAATGAACCAGAACAACGTTATTCAATCAGGAAATATGCCATTGTCTGTGGGCTCTGAGCATGGGGTCCATATTTTAAAGGATACACACGAGACTTAAAGAGATGTTGACAACCTATTGAGGACCGTGGGCTTTCTCCTGGAGCCTTCAAAGTCTTGATTAAGGCCCACGGTTATCCAAGGTCCATGCCTAATGCCACCTCCCTACTGAGACTACCCAGGGTGAGCGTCTAGAAGGCACCCACTCCTGGGGCTGCTCCCGGCATTCTGATGTCATTGGTGTGGGGTGGCACGGAGCATCAGAGTGTTTTTAGAGGTCTTCACTGAACAGAGATCCTTTAAACACTTTAGCACCTGTAATTCCATATATGTATGTGATGCCAATTGAAACAGCAGGCCCAGTGTATGAGAATTCTCCACGTTTCCCAATTTGAATCCATTCAGAACGCCCTCCTTAAGGGCCTACCAGAAACACAGCTCTGAGTCCCACCACAGACACATGCTCCAGAGCAGGCGTCCTCAAACTACGGCCCGCGGGCCACATGCAGCCCGCCTAGGACATTTATCCAGCCCACCGGGTGTTTTTGCCACCACTGCCTGTCCTGCTTAGCAGCCAACTCATCCCGGGGACCGCAGTCTGGCCCTCCAACGGTCTGAGGGACAGTGAACTGGCCCCCTGTTTAAAAAGTTTGAGGACCCCCTGCTCCAGAGAATGAGGGCAGGAGAGCTCTTTGGTAGAAGAGAGAGAGCAGAAGTGACGGATATTTGGGAGCCTGAATATAAAGTACGGGTGTATCAGGTTTATGGAAGCTACTAAGCGTATAGACATTACAGACACAGGCCATGGGCACTGCCCCTGCTTCTCTGAGGCTGGGACTTTTTCTTCTACCTGTGGAAGGGGAATGTCATTTCTCTAAGCATTCAAGGTGTGCCAGGGTGCCGTGTGGTAGACAGGTGCAGGCTGGGAGGCTCCTGGTACCTGTCAGAGCAGAGGTTTTCAAACCCTGTGCCATGGAGGATCTTAGGTGTGCATTGAAATTTTTAAAGATCATTAATTAAATTATTTGCAGGAGAAGTTCAAAGTACAGTAAGTGTTTTCTTTACTCTTTTTTTTGATTAATATAATTTAGGCATCCCATGGAAGTTTAACTATAGGTTCAAGAGTGCTGTGAGATAAAGTTTGGAAAACAATGTTTTAGCGGAATCTTGGCTAATAAATTAGTAACTCTTAAGTGCTATGTGGATTCCTGAAGGTAAATAAAAATTCTTTTATCCAGACTGTGTTGGGTTTAGTCAGTTTTTTTTTGTTGTCGTTGTTGCATTTTTTTTTTTTTTTGGTGGGAGCCAGGTTTTGAACCCACCACCTCTGACAGATGGGGTCGGCGTCCTACTCCTTGAGCCACAGGCGCCACGCAGGTTTATCAGTTTTGTTTACAGGGTCTTACCCTGTCGCCCTCTGTAGAGTACCATAGCGTCACAGCTCACAGCAACCTCCAGTTCTTGAGCCTAAGTGATTCTCTTGCCTCAGCCTCCCAAGTAGTGGGGACTACAGGCACCCGCCACAATGCCCAGCTATTTTTTGTTGCAGTTTGGCTGAGGGCTAGGTTTGAACCTGCTGCCCTTGGTATATGGGGCTGGCACCCTACCCACTGAGCCACAGGCACTGCCCAGTTTTTTAATCAGTGCAGTGGTTCTTAACTCACCAGAGTAACTTCAAAAAATCATAATCACACACGGGACCCATCCATGGAGGTCATGGTTAGTTGTCCAGGGCCGTATTTTTCAAAGCTTCCCAGGCCTCTTTTATATTTTTCAATTCTCTGTACACTGACTTAAATATATTAGAATTTAAGTATAATAATATCAAGGTCCTTTTCTACTAATTCTAACGTCAGTCCTGAGTTGGTTTTGCCGAATCATCCTCGGTTTTGGGATGTGTTTTCTGCCTTTTGTTATGACTGATAACTTTGATTATATGTCAGACATTTTGTGGCTTTCACCACTTTAAGTGAAATTTTTGTATTTTTATTAAATTTTTTCAAGTTATTTTTCTGAAATGCAAGTTACTTGCAGATAGTCCAACTCTTTTGATCTTGCTCTCACGATGTTCCAGATGGGGCTACAGGACAGGGATCCTTCTAGACTAAATTTAACGACTGCCGATGCAAAGCCTTCCTGAGTACTTTGTGCAGCGCCCCACGAATTGTGAGTTTTTTCAGCTTGATTGGGGGTTGTCAGAGCGGCCCTTCCTGCCAGCTGCTATTCCCTCTACGCCTTGCGGGTGCCTCTCTCCCCAGCCACAGGTGATCCCCTCCTGTGTACGTGCTGATCAGTGCTCAGCTGGTCTTGTCCAGGCTCTGCTTGGCAGTTTTATGCCACTGTCCTAGGCTTAGACCTGGCACACCATTGCTCCTCCCCACACTCCATGGCCAAAGCAGACAGCACGGCCAGCTCCAAGGCTTAAGTGTGTGGTGGCAACTGCTAGTTTGGCTGAGAGGTTACGTGAACGGAAAGGACAGGGACTGGGAGAAGCAAAAGGGGAAAACCAATTTACCCACTTGCCATGGAGGCTGCAGATGGAGAGAGAGTGGTCAATGCAGACAGAAGACAGGGGAGGTTCGTGAGGACGAAGATGAGGGCTGGGGCCTCGGGAAAGATTAGAGGTTGGCCCAGAAGAGCCTCCCACGTGAGAAGGTGGCCTAAGAAATGTGGGCACTGTCCAGGAGAAAGGCGATTCTGAGTGACAGGGAGTTTGGTTGCAGCCACAGCTATTCTAGCAAACCGTCGACGGACGCTGGGCTCTGTGGAACCAATTGCAACATACGCTTTCCTCCCAGGACAAATGAAATGACTGCTTGATCTTTAAGGGAATGTAATTTTCAAGAGCCCAGAAGGTGTTATTGGTTAAACAGAATAAAGGCATAGTAAATTTCCCAGCAGGAAAGAGTGCGCAGTTATTCTTTTCTATGGAAAATAAACATGAAGTTCTAAGTGGTATTTCCGGACGCATCCCTGGAGTCACTAAATCAGCCGGCCCTCCTCTGCACTGCGGCTTGTATGGGTGACAGACAACCGCTAAGTTCCTGCGTGCAACGGGTAATTTTGCCATCCACGGCCTCACCACTCACTTAGCATGAGGAAATCTCAATCCTTTTGTGACTTACAATATTTGACACTCATGTCTCAGCCCCTTCCTGGAACACTCACACGACAGGCTGAGTCCCCATCAGTGATGTGAAGGCTCGGCCCTGGGTTAGGGCGGGGCTCTCACACCCCTCCCTGGTGCAATGACAACCTCCTGCTAACTAGCAGCTAATCTGGGGGAGGGAGGGTTTACAGTCTGGCACCAACAAATTCCAATTCCTCATCAGCCTTTCCCAGATGGCTTTGCAAGCTTTACGTTAACTTTTCCCATTTAGAGTGTCATTCCGGACCTGTGGCTTTTCACTGAATTGGCCAGTTCCCGTTACCTGTAATTACCCATGATGGGTACACAGTCACAACGTGTCCTGTGACGGCTTCTTGATTTAGCTACTTTTTTGTCCTTTTGATACAATTCCCAAGCATTTCAGAAAGAATTCCCACTCTCTGGCAATAAGCGAGAAGAATGGTAATATTCACAAAGACAAATGTTTGAAGTGATGGACATCCCCATAACACATCATTTACATTTATCAAGATGTCACATGAACCTCAGAAATACGCATGATCACTAAGTACCAATAAAAAGAACCACGGGGGAGAGAGGCATTGCCTGTTCCCGGGGGAATCCCAGTGCCCCTTTGCTGACGGATACAGGGAAGGTACTTATTGTTTAAACTACCGTGTTTCCCCGAAAATAAGACACTGTCTTATATTTATTTTTTCTCAAGAAGATACACGAGAGCTTATTTTCAGGGATGTCTTTTCTCCATGCTGAAATGCCTGGTGTGCACGCCCATCACTAGGTCTTATTATGGGGGTAGGGCTTATATTTAACAAATGCATAGAAATCCTGCTAGGGCTTATTTTTTGGGTAGGTCTTGCTTTCTTTTTTTTAAATTTTTTTTTTAATTTTATTGAATGGTAACTATGTACATTAATGCACTTCTGGGGTACAGTGTGGGGTTTTCACATGCAATCCGAAATACTTCCATCAAACTGATCAACACAGCCTTCATGTCATTTTCTCAGTTATAGT
>CAUYQV010007968.1:0-30338 GCA_963574575.1 Galagoides demidoff
TGCTCAAATGCGTGGGTAACTAAATTGAATTACAATGTAGATGGTGGCAAATTTAAACTAGATGGAAAACAGGACTTTTCCATGGTCAAGGAAAGCCATCGGTGACACTCAGTCTCTCAGAGGGAGTCCTCTCCACTTCCCTTTTATATCGTGAGGGTAACTTTATATGTGAGAGTAACTGTTCTCTAAACACCCCTGAAGAGCCTCCTCTTCTAACTAACCTATTTCTGTTCTGATTTCCCCAGCAGTTATTTCTCTATATCTGAGTTACTTGGAGTAGGATAATAGCATAGAGAGTTCACAGTCACCTGAGGCATTCATTCCTCAAGTTCCAGAAGGATCCAGAGTAGATATTCCTTTAGGAATAAATTTATTCCTAAATTTATTGTATCTATTGATTATCTGGTAGACAGATATTCTCTCTCTTCTAGATAAATGCGTAGGTACTCATGGGTGTTCACACACACACACTCACACACACAGTGTGAGTCTGCTCATGAGGCCGTGAGCCAATCACCTGAGGCTTTCAACTCTGACAAGGTTAGCTGACAGCTGTAGGGAGCTTTACCACCATGGGCCACTTGTCACTGATACAGAGTTGTCGTGTGTTTTGATAGTGAGCAACACAGGAGGAAATCTGTGTATGTGCTGCCTCTGTCCACTGGCTGTTTTTTTGTGGAGATTTTCTTTGGAAGTGAGAATCTGTTGAGGTACAAAAAGGAAACTTGACTTCTTTTGTAAGAGGTGGTTTTAGAACATTTTGTTTTCTTTACAGTTTAGGAAGTGTCTGAAGACATCAGATGGAAGAGGTGAAACTGAATTATTATAAACAGTTTTGCCATCCTACGGATTTGTTTGCATTGTCAGAGAACATTTTATCTACTCTGCAAAGCAACTTTGATAAAGAAGAAACTTCTACAAGTCACCAGCCAATTCTCTGAGCACCATTTGTTAAATCGGGAGTCTTTCCCCCAATTTATATTTTTGATAGGTTTATCAAAGATCAAATGATGATAAGTGCCTAGGCTCACTTATCGAACATCTCTTGGTTCTCAATTCTGTTCCATACATCTACCTCTCTATTTTTGTGCTAATATCATGGTGTTTTGATCACTATACATTTATAGTATAATCTGAAGTCTGGTAGTATGATTCCTCCTGATTTTTTATTTCTGAGCAATGTCTTGGCTATTCAAGGTTTTTTTCTGGTTCCATATAAAATAAAGTACTATTTTTTCCAGGTCTTTAAAGTATGACGGTGGTGCTTTGATAAGAATTGTAATATGTAAATATGTAAATTTCTTTGGGTAATATGGACATTTTAACAATGTTGATTCTTCCCAGCCATGAGCATGGTAGGTTTTTCTATTCGTTAACGTCTTCAGCAATTTCTTTCTCAGAGTTTTATAATTCTCTTTATAGAAAACTTTCACATCCTTTGTTAGGTAAATTCCCAAATATTTCATCTTCTTTGGCACAACTGTAAAGGGAATAGAGTCCTTGACTGATTTTTCGGCTTGACTATTATTGGTATATATAAAAGCTACAGATTTGTGAGTATTTATTTTGTATCCTGAGATGCTACTGTATTCCTTGATCACTTCTAAGAGTTTTGTGGTTGAGTCTCTGAGGTTTTCCAGGGATAAAATCATATCATCTGTGAAGAGTGAAAGTTTGATCTCCTCTGACCCTACTTGTATACCCTTGATCACCTTCTCTCACCTGATTGCGATGGCTAAGACTTCCATTACAATGTTAAAAAACAGTGAAGACAATGGGCAGTCTTGCCTGGTTTCTGATCAGAGTGGAAATGTTTTCAATTTTACTCCATTCAATATAATATTGGCTGTGGGTTTGCTGTAGATGGTCTCTATCAGTTTAAGAAAAGTCCCATCTATACCTATTTTCTTAAGTGTTCTAATCATAAAAGGATGCTGGATATTGTCAAAAGCTTTTTCTGCATCTATTGAGAGAATCATATGGTCTTTGAAGAAGCCCAAGTGTCCATCAACCCATGAATGGATTAATAAATTGTGTTATATGTATACCATGGAATATTATGCAGCCTCAAAAAAGATGGAGACTTTACCTCTTTTATGTTCACATGGATGGAGCTGGAACATATTCTACTTAGTCAAGTATCTCAAGAATGAAAGAAAAAATATCCAATTTACTCAGTACTATTATGAAACGAATTTAAAATCACTCACACTTTCATATGAAGAATAGATCATAACTATGGCCCAGGATGAAGGAGGGAGAAGAGGGGGTAGGAAGGGAGGGTGAATGGTGGGATCACACCTATGGTGTGTAATGCAAGGGTACTTGTCAGATTTATTAAGTATTGAGTATAAATGTCTTAACACAATAATTAAGTAAATGAGATGAGGTTTATATTAACCAGTGTGATGTAAATGCTCCTAATCCTGTATGAAATCAGCACATTGTACCCCATACATGCATTAATGTATACACGATCTATGTGTTTGTGATTTAATTAAAAAAATAAAATATGTAAAAAAAAAACAAGAAAAAACTTGACATGTGGCTAACTTTTTTTTTTTTATTAAATCATAGCTGTGTACATTAATGTAGTCATGGGGTACAATGTGTTGGTTTTATATACAATTTGAAATATTTTCACCAAACTGGTTAACATAGCCTTCATGGCATTTTCTTAGTTATTGTGTTAAGACATTTATATTCTACATTTAGTAAGTTTCACATGTATCCTTGTAGGATGCACCATAGGTGTGGTCCCACCAATCACCCTCCCTCCACCCAGCCTCCCCCCTCCCCTCCCCTCCCTTTCCCCATATTCTTGGGCTATAATTGGGTTATAGCTTTCATATGTAAGCTATAAATTAGTTTCATAGTAGGTCTGACTTGTGGCTAACTTTCCTTTTTAAAATAGATTTTAATATTTAAAGCAGCTTTAAATTCACAGCACAAATGAGTGGGAAGTGCAGTTCCCATAATGTCCTATTTGGTTAGCCTTTGAGGTGAACTATTGATTCCTGCTCTTGCCACCAAAGTATAATAAAATTCATTTTACCCTTGATAATTAGTACATTTTAAGTTAACTTACTAGTGAACATTGGGGATAATCATCTCTAAGACACAGAATTAAACATAATAGCATTCTCTTTCCTAACATCATATGTATATTATTTGCTAAACTATTAAACTATTTTTGGATTTTTGGATTGAAACAATGTACAACCCTCTCCCCCCCAAAAAAGAAAGAAAGTACCATAATATGCATGGATATAGCTTCTTTCAAATGCAATCTCTTTGTCTAGTTGATGAGTGAATAAAGTGAAAGTAAGTTAGTTATCTGTAAATCATATGTCTTAATTTAAATAACTGGGTACACAAAAAATGAGAGTAAGATGATTCTGCTATTATGGGAGGCACCTGTTGTTGCCTGTGCTACCCTTGAGGTAGTAACCAAAATCTAAGTACTTCTTTATCTACCTAAATAAAGGTTACTAGGTCTCCCTTTGTAAAATGTACTTATGCTACTGTTTGTTGAGAAAATATCCTAAAGGTTCTATTTATCACTGGGAAATCAATGGGAGTACGAGCACTTCTTAGTGAGTTCTAAAACTTACACCAAGAGCTTGAGCATGTCCATTCCACCATCTTATCATGTGTGGATTGATGAGTTCTATTCGGGGAGCGTATTTTAATCTTATAGGGTAGCAACTTGTATTTCTCATGTTTTCCCATTCAAAGTTTCTAATTCTCTTGAGTGTTATATGTATGCTTGTGTGGCTGAAGAAAGGGATTTATAAAAACATTATTATAAAAAATATTCTATCTGATTATTTTATGTGTGTTCATTTTTTCCCTTTGGGCTACTAGGTTAAATTTTTCAGACTTGATGTATATGTGATTTGAAATCTTTTCTTTCTTTCTCTACCCTTTCTAAAATCTTGATAAAGATTCTCCTAACATGTCTTTAAAAAGTTGGTAACCTCTTAGGAGAAACAAACATAGCCTTAACTGTCAGATAAATTTTTCATAAGTAGTTGCCTAGAGTGGAGAATGCTTTGCAAAGTCTCAGTATTTTACTGAATGTGGCCACGCTTTGTATACCTTTTTTCAACAATTCATTCAGCAGCTCTGTATTGAATAGGAGTTCATCAGGCATTGTTCTAGGCACTGGTGAGATGAAGTCAGACAGACATAGTTGAGGTCTAGAGGGGCTTATGGTAGAAGTGGGAAGTAGATTTGTGAATTTCTCTGGAATAAAGTTGATGATAAAGATATGTCAAATGAGAACATAAATCAGATGGGAGCAAGAAAAATTCTGGAATGGTTCCAGAAGTGAGCTGCCTTTAAATTGAGTTTTGAAAGGATAAGTCAGAATTAGCTTGAGAATAGGAAGAAAAAAGGCATTGGAGTACAGTAAAGCCTGAAACATTGTATGTTTTTGAAGAATTATAAATCTGTTGGTGTTGGACTAGGAAAAATCATGTAGAGGAGAGATGGGGAAAGTAGGTAGGTGACGGGTCACACAGAGCTTTGTGTCTAAGTGAAGGATTTTGAACTCTAGTGTGAAAATTACAAACGAAGGGACTTTTTTTGCGAGAAGAGAAACAATATTTACATTTTAGGAACATGATTATGGCAGTAATTAGGAAGAGGATCTAGAAATAGACTAGACTGAGGGAAAGCCATCTAAATATGATGCTACCGTAACCTGTAGGGAAAATAAAAGTTGAGGACTTTAGGTTAACTCAATAAGGGTAATTTTTGTAATTTCTTGAGCATAGGAAATTCTTATCATCTTTATGAATTAAACTACATTGGATTTAATCTAGACCACTTCCAAATACTGTGTAAATCAAGCTATTGCCTTAGGTCTCCAGATATTTTATTGCTATTGCTAACATTTATAAATGAACTTATAAAACTTTCTAGTTCTTTTTCTTCACACAGTTATAGGAAGGAATGATTAGCCATGTACTGCTAAAATGAGCTGTCTTAATGAAAAATAGCCAAAAAAAAAAAAAAAAGAGGAGCTAATTAATGATCATATCTTTAGACAAGACAATTGAGAAGACACACAGGAGGTGGAAATGGTTCAGTGCAAACAAAAGCTCAAGGCTGGTAATTGGAAAGTGGCATTTACGTTTGTTCCCGAATTTAATCCCATTGGACAGCCTCCTGTGCAAAACTATGTAGCAAACTGTCAGTCACCCACTTCGTACTTTCTCTTTCACTGGGTTAGGCTTGCCCTTTTTAATGATTTGCAAATAGAATGCTCAATTAACTGTAGAGCTCATATTACAGGAAAAGTTACCCGAAGAGTAGAGGACTCTTTAAGCTCTAGTAAGAAAGCAAAGATAAATAGCCAGGCAGCACACACAACCCAAGTTCTGTAGAATGTGTTGATTAACAGGAACTCAAAGAAATAGAAGCAGTACCAAAAGTAAGTAGCCTTGTTCCCCTTACCCAGTGAAGCAACAGAGATCTACCAGCACCAAACATGAGATACCTTGAGAGGGAACCTGGATGTAAGGTTAATAGATTTCCTGCTTGGGAAAAACCACCCACTGCACTGGCATAATCAAGGGCAAGATAATGGATCAGATGGTAGATCTTTGGCTGCTGGCCCTGTTTTGCCACCTCAGCATCAGGACAGGGGAGCACCAGTCTTTCCACGGGCCTGATGAGGGGCTGGGACTCCAGCCTAGTGGGGGTAGCTCTGTACATTAGTGATCTGCAACCTATGCATTCTGTGGGCATTGATAGCCTTTAGCACTCTGTTACAGCTGTTTCTTTGTTGCTCTATAACTTTCTCTCTAAGCAGTCAACCTGTACCAATCAAGCTATTTAAGAAAATCAACAGCAAAGGTTTTTGGATAATTTAGCCTTCCTATATTCTCTGTGAGCACTCCAGCAACTGGACAGCAAGGGCTGAGAGAAAGGAGTCCTTAGACCATCACAGTTCCTTCCATGTGGTACTGAGAGTCACAATGGGACTGCATTACAACAGAAGAGAGGCTTGCTTTTCAAAGAAATGTCATGCTGGTTTAAAGGCTGCTTCTTTAATAAAATATACCTTTCACTTTGTAATACTGACCCTTCAAGGTCCCCAGCTCTTCTCAAACTCAGCTGCTAAGCAATTTAAAGTTTGCTTAACTAAAATTAATGGGTACTTACTAAACCTAGGCACAGAATGGGGGCACTGTCATTATGCTTATGTTACAAATAAGAAAAGATACTCTTAACTAGCTCACTCGGGTTATATAGCTAATAAGTGCTCAAACTGCAGTTCAAGCCCAAGTGGGGATGCCTACTCAGTGAACTTCAAGACAACACAGAGAAAGAATTTAGAAGTCTGTCATAGAAATTTAGCGAAGAGATTGAAATAATTTTTAAAAATCAAATAGAAATCCTGGAGCTTAAGAATTCAATAGAGAAACTGAGAATGGATCAGAGTCTCTGCACAGCAGGATTGACTAAGCAGAAAAAAGAATTAACAAGCTCAAAGGCAAGCTATTTCAAATACATGGTCAGAAGAGAAAAGATAATAAAATGAATGAGGCATGCCTACGAGATCCAAAAACATAGCCTTAAAGGGAAACTCTTAGTTATTGTCCTTAATGTGGAAGTAAAGAGAGCAAGATTGGGGTAGAAAGTTTATTCAAAGAAATAACAACAGAGCTTACCAAACCTAGAGAAAGATATCAGTATTTAAGTACATGAAGGTCATAGAACATCAAGCAGACTACTTCAAGACATGTAATAATCAGGCTCCAAAAGGTCATGTATAAAGAAAAGTTGCTAAGGGAAGCAAGGAAAAAGAAAACAGCAACATATAAAGGAACTTCAATAAATCTGGCTGCACACTTCTCAGTGGAAACCTTACAGGCCAGGAGAGAATGACATGACATATTCAAATTGCAAAAATATCCCTCAAATAAGGAGAAATGAAGACTTTTCTGGACATATAAAAGCTGAGGGATTTCATCAAGACCAGACCTATCCTATTAAGAAATGCTATAAAGAGTTCTACCATATGATAGAAAATGACATTAATGATCATTAATAAATCATCTGAAGGTATACAACTCATTATGTGACCATAAGAACACACATACAGAATACACTATTGCTATAATTGTGGTTTATAAACCACTTATGTCTTGAGTAATAAGACTAAAAGACAGAAGGGAGGGGGGAGGTTTGACAGAGGGAGGGTAAAAGGTGGGACCACACCCATGGAGCATGTGACAAGGGTACAAGTCAAATCTGTGAAGTGTAGAACATAGGTGTTTTGGCACAATAATCAAGTAAATGAGGTAAAAACTATGATGATTGGTTTGATGTAACCACGTCAGATTGTATATAAAAAAAATCAGCACATTGTACCCCACATATGCATGAATGTATTCATGATCTATGTGTATTTGACTTAATAAAATTAAAAAAAGAATTATGAACAAAAAAATAAGACTAAAAGATAAATCTATCAAAAAGAACTACAAGAACTTTTTGAAAGATAGTATAAAAATATATGGATGGAAAGAACAAAAAGTTAAAAAATGTGTGTGTGGGGGATGAATTTAAAATGTAGAATTTCTGTTAGATTTCTCTTCACTTGTTTGTAACCAGAGTTGTCATGTGTTTTAAATGATGGGTTATAAAATGTTTCATGCAAGACTTACGGTAACCTCAAATCAAAAAACTTATAATGGATACAAAAAACCCTAAGAAATTAAAACACACTACCAGAGAATGTCACTTTTAACAAAGGAATAGAAGGAGGAAGAAAGAGAGGAACACAAAACAACAAGAATAACATGGTAGCATTAAGTCATGTTATTCATCATAACACTGAATGTGAATGGACTAAACTCTTCAATCAAAAGATACAGAATGGCAGAATGGATAAACAAGAGCCAAATACATGCATATGTTGTTTTCAAGAAACCACTTTACCTATAAAGATAACACATGAACTGAAAATAAAAGGATGGAAAAAAATATGCAATGCAAATCAAGACCAGAAAAGAGCAGGAATATCTATACTTCTATCAGATAACATATATTTTTAGACAAGAACTGTAAAAAGAGACCAAGAAGGTCATTATATAGTGATAAAGGGGTCAGTTCAATGAAAGAGTATAACAGTTCTAAATATGTATGCACCTAACACTGGAACACTCAGATATATAAAGCAAATATTCTCAGAGCTGACGAGAGAGAGATCCTAATATAATAATTATTAGTGACCTCAAAACTTCACTTTAATCATTTGACAGATCATCCAGGTAGAAAATCAAGGAAAAAACATGGAACTGAATTTGCACAGTAGACCAAATAGACCTAATATGTATTTTCAGAACTTGTCATCCAACAGTTGAAGAATACACATTCTTCTCAGCTCATGGATCATTCTCAAGGGTTGACCACATATTAGGCCACAAAAAAAGTCTTAGAGAATTAAAAAAAACTTTTTAAAAACATACTTTTTTTTTTTTTACCATAATGTAATAAAAGTAGAAATCAATAACAAGAGGGATAGTGGAAACTATAAACACATGGAAATTAAATGATATGCTCCTGAGTGACCAGTTGGCAGGGTACTGCCATAAAAGAAGACCCATGGGGCAGTGGACCAGAGAATCCAGAAATAAATCCACACATCAATAGTGAACTTATCTTCAACAAAGTTGCCAGGAGCATACAGTGGGGAAAGAGCAGTCTCTTTAATGTCATTCTGGGAGAACTGGATCTCTATTACAGAGAATGAAACTAGACCCTTAATCTCTGGCCATATACAAAAATCAAATAAAAATGGATCAGACCTTAAACCAAGACCTGAAACAATGAAACTAGTAAAAGGAAACATTGGGGAAATGCTTCAGGACATTGGTCTCAGCAAGGACTTCTTGAAATAGTTTCGAATAATAGGCAACCAAAACAAAATTGGACAAATGGGACCATATCATGTGAAAAAGCTTTATCATAGCACAGGAAATCCAGTTAAAAATAGGCAAAGTATTTGAAGAGACATTTATTTTAAAAAGTTACACATATACACCAGGTATATGAAAAAATACTCAACATGATTAGTCATCAGAGACATGCAGATGAAAACTACAATGAGATATCATCTCATCCCAGTGAAAATGGCTTTTATTGAAAATCCAGGCAGTGACAAGGGCTGCTGAGGATGTAGAGAATAAGAAGACAGCTATCTGTTTTTCACATCTATGGGGCATGAGTTAGTTTAAGACCTCCAAGAGATAGACATGAAGACAGGATTCAAAATTTAAGAATTTTTTTTTTAAAGAAGAATTGGCTATCTAAGAGAAAATGGGGAGGGACCTGCATAAGTCTGAGATCAGACTGGATACAGACCTGACCCTCAGTGAAGCGGAGGGAGGGGAGGGATGGGAGGGAGAACCTTAGTCTGCCTTGCCTCCTAGCAATGTTTCCAAGGCTGTTTGGGAAAGAGTCAAAAATCAGATGCTCTCATTTCTCCCAAGAGGAGGCCTGATCAACCAGACTGGGGGAAGTGTGACCTTGGCATCCTGTGGTGATGCTTGTC
Source organism: Galagoides demidoff (assembly GCA_963574575.1). Classification (NCBI taxonomy): domain Eukaryota; kingdom Metazoa; phylum Chordata; class Mammalia; order Primates; family Galagidae; genus Galagoides; species Galagoides demidoff. The sequence goes on from CAUYQV010007968.1 coordinate 9,572, forward strand.
AGAGCTCAGCAGCTGGGACTTTCAGTGGGAGAGTGAAGAAGCACAACCTATGGCCATTCCAGTGCATTTTATCAAGAATGATTCAGTATTTAATTTGAAACCATGCAACTGTGACTTGATCATGAACAGTGGATAAACATGGATAGAATTCGTACTGCAAGGGAGAATCAAGTGATCCACATGGAAAGAGGCTAATGGGGCTAGGAACCAGTTACCATTTGGGGCAACAAGAATCTCTTAGCTTTCGTTTTCTATATATACACAGACAGTTTCCATGTTAAATGATTTTTTATCTTGCAGCTCTTCGTCCTGTGTTCTTTAAGAAGCATCCAAACCTCTCATCTTGTTTCTTTTCCAATAGTTTTCACCTCAAGGCCAGGCCATTCTGCATAATCTTTCCATATATGCTTGCTTCTTTTCACGTATCCCTATTATAAAACATATTTTCTAGGTTTGCATTTTTCCATAAAAGCAGACTCATACTTTTTACAATAGGAGAGCCCTCTATGGTATATAGCTGACTCTAATAATGAGGTTTTCATGATCAGTGTATACACTAGTCACGTCAATTAACGCACACATATCATTCTGAGGGCTATTAAGGTAAGTATTTGGGCAAGTTCTTAAATAGTAATAAATAAAATACAATGTCAAAAGAGGAGTTTCAATATGATTTAAAGGATATCCGCTTGTCTTGTCCTGGCCTGTTCCCTTTTATTATTTTACATGAGGAGAATAATAGGAAAATGCAGTTTCCCCACATGAAGAACTAGCCAAACCGGCCCCGTAATACCCTGAACTGTCTGGGGTAATAGAGAGAGCAAATAACCTCTATTGGTTTTGATTTACAGATTCTGATACTGTAATGAAAGCCATAAACTGTATATGGGATGAAGCCTTGTGAGGCCTTGGGGTTAGGAAAATATGTCATTTTATCCCTCCATTAATGTCCCCACTGACACTGATAGTCTTTATCTTTTTATTTAATGTATTTTCCTGTCTCAGATTTTCTCTCTGTCCCTTCCTTCTTTGCATGGCTTATTCTCTGTGCGTGTGTGTTTGGATTTAATCAGCCAGTAATGAAGTTCTGAAAGTTATGTACTTAGTCTTTATAATGCTGAAGATTCGGGTTTAATTGAGAATGTAGCTTCAGCTGAGGGGTTCAGGGATATTGGCTAGAGAGGGCGTGAAAGCATGCGCTGGGAAGTTTTGTTTGATGAGCCTCCCTAGTGAAGGATGCCCTGCGTTGGCTTCTGAAGCAGGTGCCCACCTCTCCATGCCCTGTCTTTACACTCACAGCTGTTCTGGCCCACTCGGTCTCCTGTCCTTCTTCCTTGTCTGATGATACACTGGGCAGTAGAAGTGACCTGCTACTCACACCGTTTTTCTCTCTTTCTACAAAAGCACACCAGAGATACACACACACACATTATTTCTAATCAATTTGGAGAAATAGGTAAAGAATAAAGACTAGTGTTTCTTGGCACTTGTACACATCCCATAATCTTTGACATGTTTATCCATCGTGCTGTCGGTTTTTCTGATTTGGTGCTCACTCAGACTTGGGGGTTTTGCCTTCTACTTAATATTATTTTCAGAGACTAGCTTGGTAACTACCCACATTCTTTCTGATCTTGCTTAATTAAAGGCAGTATCTTTACAAAACAACTTTTTCCTAGATTGGCCCCTCCTTTAACCAGGGGTCCTCAAACTTTTTAAACAGGGGGCCAGTTCACTGTCCCTCAGACCATTGGAGGGCCAGACTGCGGGCCCCAGGACGAGTTGGCTGCCAAGCAGGATAGGCAGCAGTGGCAAAAACACCTGGCGGGCTGGATAAATGTCCTAGGCGGGCTGTAGTTTGAGGACGCCTGCCTTAAACTGATAGTACAATCAGGCTTTAGGGTTACTTTAGGCCAAATAATTGGTATTCTTTTTACTTAGGTGAATGGTTTTCCTTCCCAAGGACTTTTAAAGTTGTGACATTCAGCTCACTAGAGTCTGCTTAACTCACTGAAATACTGTGATAAATTCTTATGGCAATGACTGTAACGAATCACACATTTGTGTCCGTGCACCTTTGTGTTGTGACCTTGTTGCTTCTCTAAGTAACAGGCAGGATCTATTTCTACATCCTTTGCAACTGGGCTGGCCTTTGAGTAAACAGAATATGGCAGAAGGGACATGGTCCAAGTACCGGAGCTTAGATCTTGTAAAAGAGCTTGCAGTGTCTATCCTTTACTAATTGGAGCCTTGAAACCACCATCCTGAAGAACCCAGTCTGGCCTATCGGAGGAATAGAATCAGTTGGCAGCAGCACCAACTGCTGGACGTGTTTCAGTCAAGCAGGCAAATAACTGAATGTACATGCCTGATCCCAGGTAAGACTAGAACCACTCAAATCGACAACCTACAGTATTGTAAGCAGCAACAATGGTTATTTTAAAATGCAAAGTTTTGGAGTGTTTTTGTATCAAAATAGGCTACTAAACCCCAAGGTAATGAAAAGTCAAGCGGCATGGCTTGACTCACCTCTAGGGAGTCCAAGACTGAGTATAATATGATCCAAATTGCTACTCCACAATTATAAAATCTCTTTGTCTCATGCTTCTAAATATTTACTGTGATACTGAATTCTGTTCAATGCTATATCTGTTTATTTTGATTCGGAAATAAATTTAAAAATTTACCTACTGCTTACTGCTCAAGGAAGATATTTATCCCGAGGACGTATAACCCCTGGCTTAGCACTGCGGCGGCCCTGTTTGAATGGTGCGGTGTTTGTAACACGTAGCTACGGAAATGCAGTAACACGGAGCTGTTGGAAGGGAAGGCTGTTTTAACTGCCCGTCCCTTGTAGTTTGCCTGAATGTCGTCTCTTTCATTTGCAATGTGATGAGCTGTGTTGAAGTTTCTGCTCTGTACCCTTAAATAAGAATAAAAGTATTAGTTATCTGATTATAAGCAGCATTCATAAAGGACACCGATGTGAGCCTCTATATCTGGTTTTGGTCAGTTCTCTACAGATCCAAGGCTTTGTTTTTTTGTGTTGTTGTTGAGAAAAACGAGATCTGTTCATTTCTGTTGTTGCTAGAAGGAAATTAGCGGTTGCCTGGCAACCAGTTGCCCATCAGCTCCCTAAAGCAGGAGAAGTTGCTAGGTAAATCATTTGACTTTTTTTTTTTTTCCAGGAAAGATTGGACTTATTCAAACATATCCTGCAGTTTGAAAAGCTAGAAGCATCAGGGAGACAAAGAAAATAAGGAAATGCCCTGATATGACATTAAGCCACTTTGCTGTAGTTTTGCTACTAAACATAGAAATATTTTCCTCCTATATTTATTGGTAAATAGCCACTGCTCTGATCCAGATCCGCATCCCCCATACCCAGCTATCACATTTTCTCTCCATTCCTCAGCCACTTCCTATATATCTACAGAGTTAAGGTCTGAAACAAGAGGGCTCTCCTCCAGCACAAAGTTCCAGCAATTCTGATTGTTAAACATTTTTAGTATGACCAGTGAAATGACTAGGCCATACAGTTCAATTTAATTTTTATCAGAGTAATTGGTAAGACGGATAAAAGAAGAAGGTGTGAACTAGTAAAGAGAGGCTGGGACTATGAGTGAAAGGGCTTCTTGTATCACAACTTTATAACCGACAAGCTCAGTACCATTGATTCTAGTCGATCACATCCAGATCAGCATGAAGAAGGAAATCAGCTCTACCGTCTCTAGAGTCACAGTCAGTACAAAGATTCCAAATGATTTAGATAACAATTTATTTCAAGTTAAATTACATTAACTTAGAGAATATGTCCTAGTTAGGTAAAGGTTAGCTACAATTGCAATGCCTAAGGGTGACAGAAAAGGCAAGGAAATAAGCAGATGGCCCCTTCTAGCAGATGTTAATTATAAACCTTTTTAAGAAAAATGATAGAACTTTTGCCAGTTATAGAATAGACATAAGGGGGTTGGTTGTTATGGATTGTTTGTATTATTTTAGGTATGCCACTTTGAGTTGATTTTGTAATTGGATTAAGAACTAATTAAAGAGTCACAAAATTCATTAGTTAGAGTTTAATATAGCAACAGAGTAAATGACTCTCATCCAGAAAAGTGATAGGATGCATTTAATGGCTTTCACATCCTGACGAGGGATTTAGAAACAAAGAAGCATATCTCACTCCCTGTAAATGTTTCAGTTAGAAAGTATTTCTTGGTCAATTTGCATAAAGCAATAGTAATGATTAAAGTTGTATTTAAAAAGACATGTGTTGGACATTAACAAAATGATAAAGTAGAAAGCTCCAAGCCCTTATTTCCCCATGGAAACATCAGAAAGCACCCAGAAACTGGCTGATTTAACCTCAGATGAGGTTGAGAGAAAACAGTGAAAAATCTAATAGCAACCAAATATATGCCCTGTCAAAAAAAAAAAAAATCTTCAAAATGGTATGAAATTTCATGATGTTTTTACTCACTGTTGCCCCATCTCCTATCCAGCCTGGTGTGATCTGGGTTGGAAGAAGGGGACAGCCCAGTTCCCCGTTTCCTACCCAGAACCACAGGGCTCAGAGCATGCCTTGTGTGAAGTTCTAGCCTGTGTGGGGACTACCTGAAGGACTGGTCACTGCCTTGCTGAACTCAGATCTCAAGTGGGGAAACGCAGCTGGTATTGCTTGTAAAACTGCCGGTGTGGCCCAGACCTGCAGACACCTGGCAGGATATTACGGGGGAGACTGCGTAGCACACTCCTAGAATCCTTGGTATTTCTGTGGTGTCAGTTGTAAGGTCTTCTCTGTCATTTCTGATTTTATTTACTTGAGACTACTCTTGTTTTGTTGTTGTTAGTTTAGCTAAAAATTCACATATTGTTTATCTTTAAAAAAAATTCTTAGTTTCATAGAAAGAGTCCTTGAGATTGAAATGGGAGGATACTGGGCATTAATTTGAAACTATATGAAGATAGAAAGACCTCCAGTAATGACAAATACATGGGCAAATATGAAAACCAGTGTTATTGTAATTTTAGTTTGTAATTAATGTAAATGGGCCTAGAGGATATTATCCTAAATTATACCTGACACAGAAAGACAAATAAATACTGCATGATCTCGCGTAAATGTAGGATCTAAAAAATTCAAACAAACAGAAGCGGAGAGTGGAATGTCATTTGCTAAGGACTTGGATGTGGGGAAATGGAGAGACGGTGATGTCACAATGCTATAATTTCACAGTGTCATAATTTCACCATGGACACTTATAAAAATGTCCCATTGTATACCTGAAGTATTGCTTTGGTCTCAATGTTTGTATCTCCTGAAATTTCCCATGTCACAATCTAATCCTCACTGTGATGGTATTCAGGGATGGTATCTTTGGGAGGTGGTCAGTAACTAGTTCCCGGAGTGTTGCCTTACCCTTTCATCACGTAAGGACAGGACTATAAATTGCATGCATGACCCAACAAGTGACCTCCCACCAGACAGAGGTCTGCTGGCCTCTGATCTTGGACCTCCAGCCTCCAGAACTGCGGGAAATAAATTTCTGCTGTTTATAAGATGCCCGGTCCATGGTACTTTGTTATAGCAGCTGAAATGAACACATATAAATACGTGCAATTTTTCTTTGTTAATTATACCTTGATGATACTTATTTGTTAATAATACCTTAATTATAACTTAATAAAACTGGGGAGTAAAAGAATGTCTTTCATTAAAATCTAAACTATAAAAATTAAAGCTTTGGGGCGGTCCCCGTGGTGGGTTCAAACCCAGCCCCGGCCAAAAAAAAAGCTTTGATTAAAAAGGAAATAATAAGGTTTGGCTATGATTACCAGTGGAGACAATAAAATTATGGCTTTTTTTTTGTGAAGAGGATATAAAGTACCACAAAATATTAAACATAAGACTACTACGTAAATGTCTATGAGATTGAATTTTATTTCTAAATGAACCACTGGGAGGTCAATGATGTTTTATTCAATTATTTTCTAGTTCTTAGCAGAGTTCCTTGCGTGAGGTATTCGTAAACAAATTTTTAAATAACTGACTGAATGAACTAATTAACTCTTATGGGACCTTAAATGAGGGGGTTCAGTTTATTGGTACCTTAAGTTTTCTATTTTAAACAGTATCCAAATACCTCAAAATGATGGTGATTACGGGAAGAAAATATTATTCAAGTCTTTTGGGGGAAGCATTTTGTTCAGAGCTAAAAACCTTTAAAGGGTGGCGCCTGCGGCTCAAAGGAGTAAGGCGCCGACCCCATATGCCAGAGGTGGCGGGTTCAAACCCAGCCCTGGCCAAAAACTGCAAAAAAAAATCCTTGTAAAGAAACACATTTAGAAATAGTATAGAAATTATATGGAATTATATGCATATTTCTAATTTATAATGTGTCAATCTGTCATCCTAAATCTGTGTACATCAATATTTGATCAAAAAGAGGACTCTTCTCTCATATCATCTTTGTTACAAGCTTGAATAGTTTTTGTTGGAGAAATTATTGTTAATTGTGTTTTCCTTTATAATGACATTGAATATCTTCACCTACTGAATAATTTGTAATTGAGTAGTTTAGGATTATGTATATCAATATACTTAGCATAAAAATTACAAATCAAGGTTGATAAACAGTGAAATGGGTAGTTTTACACAATGTTTATGGATAGTGGAAGGAAATTGATTTATTTGTGCACATTCTGTTTACTAAGAATCTGCCAAAATGTCACCCTTGCTATACCTCTGAATAGGTAATAGGTTCTTTTTGTTCCACTAAATTCTCATGCTGAAAGTTTTCATAGTATAGTAGTTGATGCCTAATTTGCTGATGTATCACAAGAAAACTAGATAAATTTGCCTTTATTGTTTCCTTGCATTTGAAACACTGAAAATAAACAAGAAAAGGTAGAAGTAAAAACCTACTTCCTTGTGAAATTTTGTAGTTATATACTTTTTAAGAAATTATTTCCTGATTAAGGCAAAAAAAAGGTATTAAAATAATACATGTGTAAATTTCTTCTGAGAGTATTGGTTCTTTCACTTACTTAAGTTTTATTTTTAATTTTAATTGAGAAATAATAATTTCGTCTATTTGGGGAGACAATTGATGTTTTGAAGTAGGTCTGTTTGGAATAATCAGATCAGGCTGATTAACATATCACCGCAAATACTCATCATTTCTTGTGGTGAGAACATTTAAAATTTTCTACTAGCTATTTAGAAATGCTCAATCTGTTATTATTAACTACAGTCTCTGTGCTGTGCAATGAAATGCCAGAACTTAGTCCTCTTCACTAACAAACTTTTACCCGCTGACTAATATCCCCCTCTTCCCTCACCCCTTCCTCCCAGCCTCTGGTAACCTCCAGTGTACTCTGTACTGCTGTGAGTTGCATGTTTTCAGATTCCACGTATAAGTGAGGTCATATGGAATTCGTATCTTTGTCCCTGGCTATCGTACTAAACATGATGTCTTCTAGGTTCATCTGTGCCGTCACAAGTGACACAATGTCTTGTTTCATAAAAGACCAATAGTATCGCTGTGTATCTGTACCATATTTTAAAAATCTATTCATCCATTGAGGGACCCTTGGGGTTGTTTCCATATCTTGGTTATTGTGAATAATATTGCAATGAATGCAGGAGGACAGACCTTTCTTGGACGTACTGATTTCAGTTCCTTTAATTATAGACCCAGCAGTGAGATTGTGGGATCATGTAATAGTTTTCGATTTTAGTTCTGTGAGGAAGCTCCCTACTGCTTTCCAGAATGGTACTGATCACAGCACTACCAACAGTGTGTGTAAGGGTCCTCTTTTCTCTGCATTCTTACCAAAACTTGTTATCTTTCATCTTTTTTTGATAATAGCCAGTCTAAAAAGTCTGCGGTGATAGCTTACGACGGTCGGTCTTTCCACTTTTAATATATTTGTATCGGTATTTCCACTGGTTTCTGTATTTTTCATCACAGTAGTTTTCATCTATGGAAGTTTGATTTGAGTAGATTTTTATATCTTCTGCGTCTCTAATTAATATGCTCAGTTGTTTTTCTAGCTTCTTGAACATATGGAATGCAGTTAGAACAACTGTCTTGTTGTTTTCATCTACTGATTCAGTCATCTGTGTAATTTCTAGGTCAATGCCAACTGATTGCATTTTTTCCTCCTCATTATGGATGAAATGTACTTGCTCCTTCATATGCTTGTTAGTTTTTTACTGGATACCATGCATTGTGAATTTTACCTTCTTGGGGGTTAGACACATTTGTCTTCCTAAAATTACTCTTGAGTTTTAAGGTGGGATGTAGTTTAGTCACTTGGAAACAGTGTGGCTTTGTTAAGTAGACTAAGAGTCATATATCCAGGACTAATTTTTTTCTCTACCCTTGAGGCAAAACCTTTTTGAGTACTATATTCAATGTCTTATGAATTGTGACATTTTCCTCTCTGGCTTGCGGTCCCAGGAACTGTTCATGGTTCTATGTGAATATGGAAAATTTCCCTACCTAATCTGTTTGGATTTTTTTTTTTTCTTGGCCTCGGGCAGTTTCTGCTCACTGGAGTTCTGATCAGTATGTGGCTGAAGACTTGGGAGGGACCCCTCTCAGCTCTTGGTACTCCCCTCTGTCTGAAGTTCATTACTTTCTTTTCACTCCTGTGAACTCTAGCTGCTTTGGTCTGTCTGGACTACTGGAAACATCTTACCTGTGAATCTCTCAGATGTAGATTCTTTCTGCCTGAATCATAGTCTGTAAAACTCTCTGTAGGCATTAAACCGGGGCATTTGTAGACTTACTTTCTTTCCTGTCTCAGTAATCAGGGTTTTTCATTATCTGATGCCTTTATCTTGATAACTTCCATATCAACATTTTATTCACTAAGTCATCATTATTATTTTTTTTTAAAGAAAGTATGGTAAATTCATCTCCTGGTACTCCATTTTTCCAGAAAGAGGGAGTTTCTTCTGATGTTATTGAAAAGGCTAGTAGCATGTAATTTTGGGTAAAGCATCTTGGAGAGGCCAAATAGCAAAAAAAGAACTCGAGATTTGGAGAGAAAACATCCAGGTTTTAAGGATTTGAGTTTTGTTATCCCTGAAATCACTAGCAAATCTGGTTATGGGACGATGAGAGCGTGGCAAAGAAGTACTTTATTAAGACTAATTAGAACCATCCTTTCAAAGTGATATTATGGAACAGAGATCTGTTCATGCAATTTTTCAGATTAAACCTCCCGAATGACTCCTCATTGTAAAGAAAGGTAGACGTGAGAAGGGGGAGGGATGAAGTTCTTTTATTTGTAGTGTCTGACTGAGAACAAATCATCTTATTTATAATGTATTATAAAAGTCTTCAAGGTTTTTCCTTGTTTAGTAAAGAATATTTCTTCATTTTTGGCTGCCATTTTTTTCTATCAACACATTGACTATCACCCTAGCCTCTCCTGATCTGTAAGGCCTTGCTGAGAAATCTGCTCTTGTTCTGATGGAGATTCTCTTCTAAGTGATTTTTCCCACCCCGGAGGTTCCCTAGACTCCCAGCTAATCGTGGATGGGTAGCTGCCTCGCTTCCTTCTCCTTCAACCCCTTTGGTATTTCCTAACACTTCTCTGCTGTATTTCAAGTATTTCAATGTTTTCTCTTGGATCCACTATTTGAAGCATTATTACCTACTTGCTTTTTGCTTTTTCTTTGTGGAGGTGGTGAATGTAGGTGCCTCTAGTCAGCCCCCTTGAAGCATCCTCCCAAGAGACTATTAATGATTATAGATCATTTTCTATTGGCTAATGTTGTATCAATTTGCTATTGTACTTAATGTTGCTATTTGCTTAACGTTGCAATGTGGGGCATTGCAAAGGAAAGAGAAACCAAGCCCTTGTTTCAGTGTGCATTTCCAGAATCATGACTTATCATCAGAGTTTAGCTAAAAGGGTGAATGTTTTACCAGATGATTATTACCCTTTTCATAAAAAATTTCACTTGTAATATATTCTTCCACTCATCCAATGTAAACATAAATTATATTTGAAATACTTTGGGTAGTATGGAAACACATTTTGGGGGGAAACATTTGGATTATATGGTAGAGTTTTTTCCTGCAAAGTGGCCAATAATGAGGACTTGTATATTGAAGATAAATATGTAATGTTGACATGGAAAACATGCTCAAAATATGTATCATGAAGTATGACAAGGTGATGCCGGGTCTGTTCATTGATCTGGTTGTTTAAAGCAAATTGTCATTTTAAGGAATGTGATTTGTGGGTGACAGGGAGTCTGCCAATATTGGGAGTGGGGAGCATCACACAGCAACTTACATTGTCTTGAGAGTGAAATTTATCGGGTGAGTTCAAGTGGTGATTTCCTACATGATTCTTCCTTTGATAAACATAATTGTCTATGGCTACGGGATATTAAAACACTTATATTGATTTAGTCGTCTACAAAGGCTGACACTCTGATCTAAAATGTATCCAGTATGTAAAGTGTATAATGTACGTAAAGCCCAAGTCATTGAATATAAAAAACAGTAAGTAAAAACTGGATCTCCATTTTAACATAGGGACTTCCCATATTGAGGGAAGTAATATTCTTTTAAATTAAGCAATGCCCACTGATGTGTTTGGGAATCTTTTTGGGGAGAATATTCACATGCTTTTCACCCCTCATCCAATTCTTTTCTCTTGTGGTTTATATTTCAATAGGCTCTTCACTTCTTAGCAGTATTCTGGCAGCCGCTTGGTTCCTGGTAATGAGCTCATTTGGATGTATGCTTGTTCTTTAGTTAATGCACTCCAAGCTCTACGCTGTGTGAAGTGAATCTTCTCATTTTGCTAGTCTATGTTGGTTGGTGGTGGTTGCTAACACAGCTCTTTAAAACACGCTACCTGACAATTTTAGGTTAATAAACTTGATTTGCATGTGGTGACATTTTCAGTCAGTGTTCCAGTCGCTCCTATTTACCGTTTTAAGATGGTAAGGGTCTGTCAGATGCCACAGAAATTGTGTTTTAAGTCTCCCTTGCTAATGTCAACAAGGCAGATTTTCAAATAGTTCATTAGCATTTTATCCAGAAGCCAGTTTTTTTTTTTTTCTTTTTTAGGCAAGGTCTAGAAAATGTCTGCCCAGATGGCCCTTTCTTGCATCCAGGCTTACTAATTGCTCCTCCTCCTTACCGACTGAGTCCCCAGAGACTTCCTCACACTGACAGTCAGGACCTGGTGCGCCTCTTACCCCACTATCTAATGCCTTCCTCATCCAACTGTACCTTACTCTCTATCATAATCATCTGCTTACGTGTCTGACGGTTTTAGTCACTAGGAAGTGGATTCTTTGGGAATAATGGTATGTCTTTTTTTAAAAATATTTTTTGAAGCAGGGTTGAGGTTTTCCCATGTTGCCCAGATTCATCTTGAACTCCTGGGCTCAAGGGATCCTTCTGCTGCAACCTCCAGAGTAGCCGGGGCTACAGGCACACACCACCATGTGTGGCTATATCTTTCTACCTATAGTCCCCCAAACTTGATAATGGGGAGCAATTAATAAACGTTTGTTGAATGAATAATGACATGGTTTTTATAATTTTTTAAGGCTTGTGATATCTGTGCCTATTTCTTTTCGGTATCAGTAAAGTATATTGTTGATTATTGGGTATGTTTAGGTAACATTGGTTGGTAGAAAACCTTTATGAAAGGGTTTTTCTGCTTCCAGTTAATCACTTAGGGTCTATTTTTATCCAGATATGAAAATCTCTGAATGATCAGGATACCACTTCTCTGTATTAACTCTGTAAAATTATTTCTGTGGTGTCTCAGTGTGCTCAAATGATCTTGAATGGTTTTTGGATCTTAGAAGTTTTATCAGATGGAAGTGATAGCATAACTTAAAAGCTGTGATTTTTAAACACGTAAAATCACATTATGTAGCTAATATGAGACTCCTTGGGAAATTGTATCTGTATTTATGAGGCTGATGTTCTCAAATTGTGTTTCCAATAACAGAATATGTAAGACTCAAGTCATCGAATGCAAAACTGTATGTTTGTATTCATATATTCCAGATCTAGTAATGATCCATTAAGTCTTAATTTGGCAAGACTGTACATTAGCAAAAATGGAAGTATCAACTCCTTCATTTTAAAAAATACTAGGTGGCACACTTATAACTCCGAAGGGCAAGGTAAGAGCATCAGTTGAATGATTACCAAATACCAGCCACTTTAAGTGTGTAATGTAATTTAAACCTTACAAGAAGCCTATTTTCATGAATTACTGTCCCCATTTTATAGATAAGAAAACTGAACATTATCAAGATTGTATTTATTGTTCAAAGTTGCAGAGTTAGTAATAAAGGTTGGATTTGAAATCAGGCATGTCAGTCAGACTAATGGGTAATAGATTTGGTACAATAATGGCTCCCAGGATTTTAGCCATTGACCATTTTAATTTGTATACAAGGGCCTTTTCGATTACCTTCTAAAGGAAAGTAACATATTATTATTAAAAAGAGTTCACAGGTACTATAAAGAAGATGATAGCATTATTATGTATACACCCTGATGTATGTCGGTTTCTAAGATTAATTCACACATACTACTTTTAAGTTCATTCCCTCTAAAAAAAATACAATGACTAACAATCACAGATGTTGCTTCCCTGTGGTGCATGCACAGGGCTAAACTAAGCAGTCTAATTAAACAGGTTTTTTTTCTGTAGTTGATTTTATCAGGAAAATACAAAGAACACTTACACCATCCTTTAGTTAGTATAACTGGATAATTTGAAGTAAGTGGTATTTGATCTGATAATGGATACCTACTACCAGTTTGGAAGCTTTTTAAATAGAATACAAAGTTATCAAATGACAAAGAAAAATATCTTTCAATAACACTCTGAAGATGGAGAACAAGACACATTTTGTTTCACTATGGAAAGCCATTAACATTAGTACTGTATACAATGAATATTTTTGAAAAAGGCCAAGTGAATATAAATTAGCCACCACAGTATAAAAGGATAAAGATAGCACTCACATTACAAGATGAAAATAAGGAAATATCGGATCAACCCATGTGTCCAAAAATTATTATAGCTGGGAGGGGGTAACAGATAAGCATTAATAGTTTGTATCTTACCACTATTCCTAATTACAGAACTGCTAGCCACCACTCCCCAAATAGCTCTGCAAATAATACACAAATTTAATACGTCAAATAGAATTTATAGAAGTAGTATTAACAACAACAACAAAGAAACAGATAAAAAAGAGAATTATTTTGCTCTGCAGAGGGGAGCCTTGGTAGCAGATGTATTCTGGATAGACCTGGGACAAGCAATTAAAATGCCAGACAGGGCTGCACTGCATTTAAAGATTTTTATAATTTAGTTTTCTCTTCAAAATGTGACATGTGCACTGGACAACTTCTAAGGGTATGTTAAAGAACCACACCAAGAAGTCAACCTTTCTTCCCCTTTCCATCCTCGTCTCCTACTTCTACTCCCCAGAGGTACCAGCGTTGAGGTGTTTCCAGTCCCTTTACGTCCCTTTCTGAGTTCCCTTTATTTTAAATAGGGGGATTTTCTGATGCTCTGTAATGTGTATTTCCCCATGGAGCACATTAAACGCACTTTCCCTTTCAATCCTGCACCTTTGGAGTACATTTGGTATAAAAAATTAAAGCTGCCCTATAATTCTGTCCTCACACGCTTAATACAAAATGCAAATTTTTGACGCCTTTGCCCTCTGCAGCCCCAGCTGCCTGAGAACTCCCAGAATAGGAGCAGAATGAATGACAGGCCAGGTCCAGTAGAATGTGTTTAATTTTCCATGATCTAACATGAGCAAATCTTTGTACTTAATGAAGACTCCATACACTAATCCTGGCATTATGCTGCCTTTCTAACAGTTAGTTGATTCAAAAAGAAAATTTGTACGTGTGTGTGTTTCCTTCCGTAGTTGTCACATGGGGACCTTTATTTCGCGACTTGAGAAACAAATCCCTGTATCGAGGGCCCCTGTGAAGCGTGGGTCTGTTTCTTCCTGCCTTTCTAAGCCATCATGATGATGTTACACAGTGGGGGACCTACAGGGGTTTTTTCTCCAGTTAGGAGACAGAGGTCCTCATTCTACACATGTGACAACTATGTAAGAAGACACACATGTGTACATAATTTTCTTTTTTTTATTATTAAATCATAGTTGTGCACATTAATACCATCATGGGGTACAGTGTGTTGTTTCCATATACAATTTGAAGTACTTTCATCCAATTGGCCAACATAGCCTTCATGGCATTCTCATAGTTGTTGTGTTAAGACATTTATATTCCACATTTAGAAAGACTCACATGAACCCTTATAGGATAAACCATAGGCGTGATCCCAGCAATCACCCTCCCTCCCTCCCCCCTCCTCCCCTTCTCCCCTTTCCCTGTATTCTTGGGCTAAAATTGGGTTATGGCTTTCCTATGATAGCTAAAAATTAGTTTCATAGTAGGTTTGAGTACATAATTTTCTTTTAGTATGCTCACCAATAGCGTAGGAGGGTTGTCGCCATGCAACATCTTGCCAACCTTTGATATTGTGTTTTTATTTTTAATCACTTTAATAGGTGTCTAGTGATACTTCATTGTGTTTTTAATTTGTATTTCTCTAATGAATAACTCTAATATCCTTCCATGTACCTGTTTGAAAATCATTTGTATCTTTTTCTTGGTGAAGTACTTGTTCATATCATTGCTCATTTTTTTTTAAATAGATTGTTTTTTTAAGCTGAGTTTTGAGAGTTCTTTATATATTCTAGGTATGTATTCAACTAGATACGTGGTCAGCAAATTTTCTTCCCAGTTTGTGTTTGTCTTTTCATTTTCTATATAGCATATTTTACAAAGCAGACTTTCTTAATTTTAATAAAGTTCAATTTATTAAATGGTTTTTGCTTTTTGGATTATGCTACTTACGTCATATCTAAGAATTCTTTGCTCAATTAAGGGTCACAAATATTTGCTCCTATGTTTTTTTTTCTGGAAGTCTTATAACTTCTAGGCTTTACATTTATGTTTATGATACCTTTTAGATTCCTTTTGTACATGGAGTGATATATTGAGCAAAGTTTATTGTTTTCCTCCCAACACTACCCTATCTCGATTACTCTCCCTTTATGACAATACTGAAATTCTAAAATTGAAGTCCTTCAACTTCATTTTTCTTTTTCAAAAGTGATCTAGCTAATTTAGGTCCTTAGCATTTGCACATGAACTTTAAAATTAGCTTATCAGTCTCTCCAGAAAAGGCACGCCATGATTTCGATTGGCATTGCATTGCAACTACAAACGAATTTGGAGAGAATTGACACCTTACCAGTGTTGATCTTTTGTTCCATGAACATCGTAAATTTCCCTCATTTGTTTAGCTCTTGTTTCATTTCCCCTAGCAATGTTTTCAGCGTGCAAGTCTTACATAGTTTTAAAAAGATTTATGCCTAAGCACTTCTTATATTTTGATGTCAAGTGGTGTTTAAAAAATGTTACTTATTGCTCTTTGCTATTACATAGATTGATATTTTTTTTGACCTTCATTCTTGCTAAACTTGCCAACTAGTTCTACTGGGTTGCCTTTAGATTCTACACAGAATAGATGTTAAATAGCCCTCAAGTAAGGGTCATTCACTTCCTACTTTTTATTCTGGATGACTTTTATTTATTTTTCTTGCCTTGCTGGATAGTCTAGGACCTTCAATATGATTTTGAAAAGTGATCATTCTTCCCCTGGTTGTGACCGAATTGTGTTTGAATACATATAACGTAAAATCGACCATTTTAAAGTGCATAGTTCTGTGGCATTAAATACATCCAGTTGTTATGCAACCACCACCACTATCCACATCCAGAGCACTTTCTCTTCCTCAGCTGAAGCTCTGTACCCATCATAAGCTAACTCTCCCTTCCACTCCCTGTCCCAGCTCCTGGCAATCATTATTCTACTTTCTGTCTCTATAAATTTCATTATCTCATATAAGTGAAATCATTCAATATTTGATCTTTTGTGAATGGCTTACTTTATAGCATAATTTCCTCGAGTAATATTCCACTGCATGCATACAGTTCATTCTTCGTCTGTCCATAGACACGTGGGTGGTTTCCACTTTTTGCCTATTATGAATAATGGATGCCTATAAACCTGGGTGGGCAAATACCTCTTTGAGATCTTGCTTTGGATTATTTGGGCCAGGAGTGGAATTGCTGGATCATAAGGTCATTTTATTTTTAATTTTGTGAAGGTCCTCTGTATTGTGTTTCATAGTGATTACACCATTTTACGTTCTCACATACAACATGGGCAAAGTTTGAAATTTCTCTATATCCTTCCCATGAATACTCATTATTTCCCTTCCTTTTTCTTCTTCCTCCCTCCTCCTCTTCCTTCTTTTTTTTCCCTGAGTCTACTCTGTTGCCCTGGGTAGAGAGCCGTGGTGTCATTTCTTTCTTTTCTTATAGTCATCATCATCATAACTGTGAAGTATTATCATTGTGGTTTTGATTTCTCTAGTGATTACTGACGTTGAGCATCTTTTCATGTGGTTGTGGTTGTTGGTATTTGTATATCTTTTACAAAGAAATGTCTATTTAAGCCCTTGGCCCATTTTTTAATCTAGTTATCTGTTCTTTGCTGTTGAGTTGTAGTCCTTTCTGTATTCTGGATATGTGTTTTCTAACCTCTTAACAGACATATGATTTTAAAATATTTTCTATCATTGTTTTTCACTCAGTGTGTTGTTTCCTTTGATATACGGAACTCTGAGTTTTGATGTAGTACAGTTTATCTGTTTGTACTTTGGTTGTCTCTGCTTTTCATGTCACATCCAAGAAATTATTGCGAAATCCCTTGTCATGAAGATTTTCTTCTATGTTTTCTTCTAATACTTCTATGGTTTCAGTTTTCATGTTTAGGTAATTGGTTCATTTTGAGTGAATTTTTTTTGTGTAGTGTAAGATAAAGTTTCATTTTCCTTCTTTTGCAAGTGGCAACCCAGCTTTTCCAGAACCATGTGTTGAAGAAGACGTCCTTTCCCCATCAAATGGTCATAGAATCCTTGTTGGAATTATTTTGCCATATACGTGAACATTCATTTCTGACCTTCTTATTTTATGAAAACATTCTTTTTACTTAAATTTTTAAAACTGTCTAGTTGACAGTGCTTTGAAGATATCTTTCCAGTGTCTGTTTGCTCACATTGTTTCTAATGAGAAAACTACAGCTACTTTAATTTTTTCTTTTGTGCATATTATCTTTTTTCTTGGACTTTTAATATCTTATTTCTTATCATTGTTATCAGCAGTTTGAGTTTGATGTACCTCAGTGTAGCTGTCTTCATCTGTGTGTGTGTGCACTTGAGTTCCTTGAATCTATGGACTTATAATTTTCAGCAAATTGGAAAATTTTCAGTCATTATTTCTTCAAAATTTTTTCCTGTCCCCCCTACTCATTTCCTTCAAGAACTCTGATTACATATGCACTAGCCGGTTTGAAGTTTTCTCACAGTTCACTGATGCTCTGTTCATTTATTTTCTTTCTATTAATTTATTTGAGACAGAGTCTCACTATGTCACCATCAGTAGAGTGCTGTGGCATCACAGTTCACAGCAACTTCAAACTCTTGGGTTGAAACAATTCTCTTGCCTCAGCCTTGCAATTAGCTGGGACTACTGGCACCCGCCACAATGCCTGATGATTTTTTGGTTGTAGTTGGCCCAGCCTGGATTCAAACCTGCCAGCTCTGGTGTATGTGGCTGGCACCCTAGATGCTGAGCTATAGGTACTGAGCCGTGTTCATTTATTTTCAATGTCTGATTCGTTTGATTCTCTGATTCTTTTTTTTTTTTTTTGTAGTTTCTTTTGCTGTGTCTTTGTGTTTACTAATCTTTCTTTCTGCTATGTCTGATTTTTTAGTTTATCTTATTGCATGTGTTTTTACTCTCAGACATAACAGTTTTCATTTCTGGCAGTTTAATCTGTGTCTTTATATCTCATATCATTACATTTTATGGATCAGAAAACTGAAGTATACAGACTATGAAATTTGCCTGAGAATTCAGAGCTGTTAAGAAGTGGATGCCAGGAAACAAACCCAGGCAATCTGACCCCAGAAACTTTATTTTACTGCTTGAGATTGCTGCTAAGTAATTACTGGTTGTGCTTCTGTTTTTAATGATGTATTACTATCCCATGGTATTATTTTCCAAAACACTTAGAATGATATTTGGCACATGAAAAAGAGGTAACTATTACATGGATCACTACAAAATTTTTGAGAAAGGTGGTTTCCAGGTCTAGTATTTCACTTCCAAGAAGTGCAATCAACAGTGTCTTTATGGATTAATTATTGTAGTAAAATGTTGGCAAGCTGGAAAACATCTTCAGGATTAAAAACTCAACTCAGACCATAATGTGTCTTAAAAATTTCCCTAATATTTTGTCACTATGACAGAATAAAGTTCCTTTCTATGCATTTCTATATATCTTAACAGTATCACAGAATTGTGTACCTTTGCATATTGAATGGAAGGTAATTTGGATGGTGGGTCAAGTAATATTTTTGGGTACAGTCTACTGGATGGTCATGGTGGGGGGTGTTGCTGGTTGCTGCCAAAGAAAATGTACAGCAGACAGAGAGCTAGGTGACAGGACTTCTAAGCAGAGACAATGCACCATGGGTAAAGAGTAGGCAGTCTTCAAAGGCTACATTGGCTTCCAGGAGGCTTCTATGTTTGTTGCATCTGGTGGCACAATCCCAGGAGGTGCTATTCATATTGCAACTTATATGAATAGTACACCACTACAATTGTGGAGTCCACAACCCTCATAGTAGCATGTAGCTGCCCTCTAAGGCTACCAGATAGGCTGTAGATCAGTGGTTCTCAACCTTCCTCATGCTGCGGCCCTTTAATACAGTTCCTGTCGCTGCTATAGATGAGTGTGATCTAAACTGGAGCTCATCAAAGAGGCTAATTCTTCTCCCCCCAGCAGGATCCCAGAGGTCTGGTTACTTCATGCTCACCTCTAAAAATCTCTCATCTCCACTAACCCCAACTGATTTCTCCCTTCCTGTTTATTCATTATCACCTCCTTGGACCTTGAGGAATTCTTGTTCTGTCTTGGAATGAGGAAATTTAGTTCTAACTCATTGGGTTTCTTTACCCTGAGTTTGCTGAGAGGTTAGGCTTTTGAAAACATCAATATTTTCCACAGTAATTTAAGTTCTTTTAAGCTTGTATGTTACAAGATCAGATTAGTATACAAATGAAGGGGAGAGACAGGAATACTAAGAAAGGGCTGGGCATGGTGGCTCCTGCCTGCAATCCTAGAACTGAGGAGGCTGAGGCAGGTGGATTGCTTAAGCTCAGGAGTTCAAGACCAGTCTGAGCAAGAGTGAGACCCCATCTCTACTAAAAAATCTAAAAAACTAGCCAGGCATGGAGATGCATGCCTATAGTCCCAGCTACTTGAGAGGCTGAGGCAGGAGGATCGCTTAAGCCCAAGAGTTTGAGGATGCTGTGAGCTATGGTGCCACAGCAACAGAATGAGACTCTGTCTCAAACAACAACAATAACAACAAACAAAACAAGTAAGCAAGCAAGCAAACAAACAAACAAAAACAAAAACAAAAAAAACACAAGAAATACCAGGAAAGGAAGGAAGTAGTAGTATTTATTACTATTTCAAATATATTCCTCTCCCAATTAGACTTTGAGCTCCTTAAAGATAAGGAGCATGATTTTTTAAATACCATTCAGGTTTGCTAAATTGTCAATTCTGCCTGTTTCTACTTCAGAGGATATTCTGTGATATTATTACATTCTGTACAGATTTATTCCTGAAAATGCATTGTGTCCTTGATTAATAATTCACTTCCATGGCACAGAGGTTGATTTATTTTATAAGACTAATATTAGTTTCTCTAATTTTAGGAACTATGATATTGATTTTCCCTTTAAGCTCTGATGGTAGCGGATAATGATTTATGCTGAGTACCACTATTCAAGACTCTTGGAATCATAGCCCTGAATTCTGAGAATGGGGTAAAAGAACCCTGCACTTTATTATTAAACTGTCTCATCTTTCTTGCGTTAAAAATTAGCTATTCCATTATTTTCAGAGGTGTCTAGGCAATTATATTTTAAACTGTAGTAGAGAAGATTTAATGAATGTATTCATTTTGTATTGTATGTTTGTTTTTACAGTTCATATCTAAAATGTAATTAGATATAAATGATGTGAAAATTTAAATGTATAAAACCACAATTAGTAGTCATTACCTGCTCACTACAGACACAAGCAACACTTTAAAACATTTCATTTGAGCTAATTATTTTCTTTTCTTTTTTTTTTTTTTGAGACGGAGCCCCAAGCTATCTCCCTGGGTAGAGTGCCATGGCATCACAGCTCATAGCAACCTCCAACTCCTGGGCTCAAGCGAGTCTCCTGCCTCCGCCTCCCAAGTAGCTGGGACCACAGGCGCCTGCCACAACGCCCGGCCATTTTTTGGTTGCAGCCTTCATTGTTGTTTGGCGGGCCCGGGCTGGGGATTCAAACCTTCCACCTTAGGTGTATGTGGCTGGCGCCTTAGCCGATTGAGCCACAGGCGCCGCCCAAATGCATGTATTTTTTGTGTGTTTTTGAGACAGAGTCTCACTCTGTCACCCTGGGTAGAGTACCATTGCATCATAGCTCACAGCAACCTCAAACTCTTAGGCTCAAGTGATCCTCTCAC
>CAUYQV010007972.1:0-13112 GCA_963574575.1 Galagoides demidoff
GACACTCAGACATGGAAAATTAAGTTCATGGCCCAAGGTCACACACTTGTAAGTGGTAGAGTTAGATTTTACATTCAAGTCATCTCCATCATCAGGGGTTACATTCCCTGTGCTCTGACACACACACACACACACACACACACACACGCATGCATGCACACCCCTTCCCACAGGGATGCATCATCAAATGTAGACTACATCCACCATTACCTTTGGAGGACTATTTTTTACCCAAATACAAAGCTTTTTATCTTTAACTTTAACCTCTATAAAATTTCACAGCAACATGGAACTGCTTCTGGTTCCCCACTTGGTGAGACTCAGCACAACCTTCTAGACTGTGCTGAGGCCCCACCCCACATAGAAAGTGTTATTGACTCCCTTAGATTGTCAAGCCCCCAGCTCTTGACCCCCTTCCTAAGACCAGTGAGGAACAAAGCCCCCTACCCTTGAAAAGGAAACTTCTCCTAAGCCTTTTAGTTCCAGCCCTCTTAAGGGTAGAGAAACAGCCTGAAATTAAGGAAGTATGCAGGGAGGGGTTGAAGAGGGGAGGGGTGGATTCCAAATAAAGCCCCGGGTGAAAAGGTCCCCAGTTGTTCTCGGAAACTTACCTAAGACTTGTTTTGTACCCCTTGAACTATGTGACCCCAATTTTATGATCATGAAGTAATGTACTTGTGATGTATTTTGTACCCCAACCCTGAATTAGGTAAGCCCTTATGATGTACCCTTACCTTGTAACCCCTGAGTTGTATTGAATTGTGCTAACTGCTATGATTGGCGCTAGCTTGCCAGCTATGTATGAATAACGGTATAGAAAGGCTTCTCCTTCATTATTCGAGGCTGCTTGTTGGCCCACCACAACAGCCCCCTGCAGGTGCACTGCAGGTGTTTTAAATTCCTAATAAATTTCTATTACTTAATTACATCTGAAGTGGGGTCCATCCTTCTCTTACATTTGCTGCCCTGTTTCAAGATAATGACAGCTTCAGTGAAGATGGCTCTCCATCTTCCTGCTCCTATCCTTCTCTTCCCGTTGTCGCTTTTGCCGAATTTATCTCTCTAGCTGTAGGTGCAGACTCACAAACCCAGCCTAGGCGACAGTGTGCATCTCAAACCTGAGGGTGGTGTTCTCTATACTTTTGTATATGCAGTGTTTTCCACTGTCCCCAGAATGGAGTGTTTGGTACTATTTTATGAATGAATTAATAAAATTAATGAACAGAGAGCAAACTACATCCTCTTGAGTCAACCTTCCAACAACCTCGTGAGCCACAGAGCCACCATCTGTAGTTGTCAATTTCCTAAAAAACAAAAATGAGTCTCAAAGAGAAATAAAATGTCCTCTCTGACTCCCCTCTGGTATTTGAAAGTACAGGCACAGTGGAAATCTGAGCCTTTTGACTCAGTTCAGTATCCGGCTGGGATTTTTATAGTCTTCCTTGTGTCATGGAGAAATGCGTGAAGACCTGAGACCCTAGTGGGGCCCGTAGGGTGGGAATGGGCTTGCAGCGTCCCCAAGCTGGGCAGTCTTCCTCCTCCTGGCACGACTCGCACCAGCCCGTGTCAACAGAGCCCACCTCAGCCTATTAACTATGCGGCCGCACCAATAGCTAATATATATGGAGACCTGTCAAGTTCACCTGTGATTTTATATCATTGCTCCATTAGACCTTCACTTAACCCCCAAATGTTAATGCTCTGGTTTTACAGGTTAATAATCTAAAATTATGGGAATGTGAATAGCGTACCTAAGGTAAACCAGGTGGGTAGAGAAAAGGCTGAGTGCCAAATGGAGGTCTCCTGATTCAAAGTCAAGGGTGCATTCTGCAAGACCACAAATCATCCTCTCGGTCCTGTGCCCGGTGTGTCCATGGATCCCTGGCATGGCGCAAGGCATTGCTAAGTGATGGACCCAGGATTTGGTTCAGGTAAAATGAATCCAGAGTCCAAGTGAAGGTCCACGGTGCCATTCAGCAGTGATTTCCTGAAAGGACCTTCAAAACAGTAGGGCTGGTCAGATATAAATTCCAGTTCAGAAGGGTTGGGGTAGGTCTGAGGCTTTCTAACTACCACTCTGGAGTGACCCCTGCAGCTGACCCAGAGGCCAGTTGGGGCAGCACGGCATGATTCATGCCAAGGTGTTGTGCTGGGTCTGTGAGATCGAGCATATAGTAGCTGCACCTTCTCTAAGGCCAGTGTGCCCTCAAGAGTTTGAAAAGCAGTTAGTGTCTATTAACATAAACTTTCTGTCAACTAATTTTGAGACCATTGCTTTTGCTATCAAAATATCCAGCTTTAGACAATATTCAACATTGTTTTAAGAAATATCTTCACGTTAACAACCTAAATGTGTTTGCTTGGACAGAAATAGTTTGCTGTGCTGATTGTGCTAACTAACTAGAATCCATAAAAAAGTTAAACATTTTTACTTTTCCAAGTAAGAAAATCTTTAGAGTAAAAAATCATGTATGTTTGAAAAATTTGAATACACACACATATATACATGTGTGTGTATAAAATATATGTGCTTAAAGATATAGCATATATATTAATGATCTTAGATTAGGGGTTATATTTTATTACTTTAATGACTTTAAAATATAAAATATGACCATTTTACTGAATTATTGAATACATTTAATTGTAGCTGTAGGCCGTGAACTATCAATCCAATAATTATTCATGTACACTTTTAAAAGGGTCAAGTCATTTTTTTATTTTCCCATTTTAAATAATCCTATATATTATTTATAATTTAAGAGCTAGGAATAAAAAACTTTATAGTACAATACAGTATTTCTAAAGTAGGGCAGGTCTTGGTGGGAGTCCAAGGTAACATTACATAATCAAAATAAATTTAAATTTCAACATGCAAAATATACCCTTTTCCTTCAGTTAAATATTTTAATTGCAGGACTATTCACTCAGACGTATGACCCTTTCCACTGTAACTGAAATATTTAATATGAAATATAAAATACATTAAGTGCTCTGCTGATTTCTCACAAAAGCATTAAAAGGGCATTCTTTTTTCTTGTTCTTCTTTTCTTTTCATTTTGGCTCTACGAAAATAATTTCTACCTTCATTCATTTTTTCTTTCTTTTTTAATTAAAACAAATGACTTGGATCAGTGGTCATTTTTGGGAAGGGATATCTCATGCTCATCACTTAGCTAGTGGATAATAAGACAGCACAACCAAATCCTCTGTCCCCTTCTTGCTTCACACACTCTATTTTGATTGGCAATGCTTCAAGCATCTTGTTTAAGTGTTTCTTGTGCACCTAGTTTTCATAAGTGACAGGACACTCTAACACAGAGAAGTAACCACTTCATCCAGGTCAGCCGGCTGCCAATGTTTCATGCACATTAGCTCATTTAAAATAGTTCTGCCATGAAGCCCATCACATGGATTAGTAGAACAAAAGGCAAGAAGGTAAATCAAATTTGCAAGGATATGAATCAAGAAAGGGGCCAGGTATGGTGGCTCCAGCCTGTAATCCCAGAACTTTGGGGGAGCCAGGGAAGATTACTTGAAGCCAGGAGTTAGAGATCAGCCTGAACAAGAGCAAGACTTCGTCTCTTCCAAAATATAGAAAAAATTAGCCAGATGGTGTTCACCTGTAGTCCCAGCTACTCAGGAGGCTGAGGAAGGAGGATCCCTTGAGTCCAGGAGTTTGAGGCCGCATTGAGGCTGCAGTGAGCAATGAGCATATCACTGCCCTTCAGCCTTGGTGGGAGAGTAACAATACACACATGTAACATATATATGTTTATGGAATGTTAGAGCCCAGGGTAAAAGGCAGGCCTGGCCTGATCAAGAAAATGTTGGTCTATGGAGAAACTGACACACGCCCATCAGGTCAGTCCTGTGACCATGGTCCAGGGCTGTGCATGTGTCAGAAAGGAACGTGAAGGTTTGTTAGGGGATGGGGGAATCCATGGCAAGGAAACAAGTGAGAAGTCCAGATGACGGACAACAAGGACACCAACCCAAGCTCTGCTCACACCTTCTGTGAATTTGAATCCCCTGGGGATGTTGTGAAGACACAGCTTATTACTCAGTAGGTCTGTAGTGGGGACCCACGTTCTGTATTTCCAACAAGCTTCCAGTGTTGCTGATGCTGCTGTTCCGTGGAACACACGTGCTGAGTAGCAGAAAGTGAGAACAGTCATTCTCAAAGTTTGATTCCAAGGCCAATGGCATCTACACTCCCACAAAATGGTTTAAAACTATCCTGGCCCCACCCCACACCAATTAAATCAGACTATTTGTGTTTAGAGTCAATATTATGTTGAAATGTGTGAGGTGACTCTAACGCTCAGTTTGAGAACAAACTCATGACCTAGAGTTGAAAATGGAGAATAACTAGAAAAAAGACGACATTTGTAACGTGTGTTTCAGAAATAGCATCCGCAGGGTCATCGAGTGAGCAGAGCTTATTTAGATTCTGCTTATGCTAAAAGAGCTTCAGTATGACCTAATTTTATCTCTAAATCCTGCTTTTTCCTTTAAATGTGAAAGGTTTTATATTCTTTCTGCTGACAGCATAGGTCATGCTTAGAAAAATCTGACATCTTCTGTCAGGCAATTAAGCAGTTTGGATACTTACTTCAATTAGTAATTGGGCCTAAACCAAAACCTAATGCATAAAAGAGCTAATAAAGAAATGCAAGGTGGTACCGTGGAGAGAGAATGATGAAAATTTGGATTTCCTAAATAAATAAAATGATGCCCAAGAATCACTGCAACTGCCCATGTAGTATCTGGCAATGGAAGGAAAACGTTCCTGCTACTTTATATAATACTGAATTTCATGTTAGAGAATGAACTTTAATTAGACTATCACTGGTGTCAAATTAGTAATAAATGTTTCAGACAAACTGCGATAACGAGACTGTGGGAACCCTGCCACTAATGTAAAATCTGCTGTAAATTGCAAGAAATTTACATTTTCCATTAACACACAGTCGTAAACTTAAAAATGATAAAAGGTTACAGGCAGTTTAGATGTTCTTTAACTTAGTTGAAATTATTGCAAAGGAATAGCATTGTAACACTCAAAATTTCCTGAGCTTACAAATACACAAGTTCCAGTCCGTGGGCCTTTTCTATTCAGCTGTATTATCTTGAGACAGGGGCTGACCCTAAGTCTGGGTTATCTCGTGGGAGAATGGACGTGACTCAGCAGAAGGTGGGCTGGATGTAGCACGTGGAATGGAAACGTGACTTCCTGGGAAGACTGTAGACTCACAGATCAAAGAACCCAGCTCCTGAATTCTAAATGCACATCCTGAGACAACACAATCAGTGTCTCTGAATCGCAGTTTCTCTAATTGCAAGATAAAGATAAAATGCCTCTCTCAGAAGGATGGCTGTGAGAACTGTAAGAGATGTTACAAGTGAATCACACAGCATGCAGAAGGTGTTTAATAATAACAGCAGTTAACACCATGACTAATGAACACGGAGGTGTTTTCCATACACTGTAGACATTCAGGGACGTTTCAATCAGTTGTTACCTGTGTCCCATGAGTATCTCTCAGACCCTTCCCTTGAGAATACAGACGCAGCCATACAAGGCCTGATGGTCTTTCATTTTCTCTGATTTCTTTGTATATGACATTCTCACTGCCTGCGATGGCCCCCAAATAGCAGATCTGGTTTTTTCCCTCTCATTTCCAATCCTAAGTATTGGCTCTTTGAGGAAAAAGAAAATTAAAGTATGCCATGATCAGGGTAGAACTGTAGCAGCTCTGATTGTTTAATGACCCCATCCACACCCCTGTACCAAGAGGACTGACAGAGCTGGAGCCCGGCTTCTAGCAGCCTAGGGCTGTGTCCCAAGGGTGCTCTATCCCCCTCCCTCTGTAAGACGCCTGCCTGTGAACACTCAACACTGCTGAGATAGTTTACTGTTTGTTCCACCCAAAACCTGATGGCAGACTGCAAGGTCCCTGGAACTCTGGCTTAGGGCACTTACTTTAGAAAGTTTGCAAGCACAGGTCCTCTCTGCCCCTTTGAGATGTAAATGTCTTACCTCCCAGAACTATCTCCTCAAAGACGTGAGAGGTGTATGTTTGAAAGCCAGCAATCAAGGGGTCAGCCCCAGCCTTGCAGCAATCAAGAGGACAGCCCTAGCCTCCCAGCTATCAGGGGGCCAGCCCCACCTCCCAGCTATCAAGGGGCCAGCCCTAGCCTCCCAGCTATCAAGGGGTCAGCCCCAGCCTCCCAGCTATCAAGGAGTCAGCCCCAGCCTCCCAGCTATCAGGGGGGTCAGCCCCAGCCTCCCAGCTATCAAGAGGACAGCCCCAGCCTCCTAGCTGTCATGTGGCCAGCCCCAGCCTCCCAGCTATCAGGGGGCCAGCTCCACTTCCCAGCTATCAAGGGTCAGCCCCAGCCTCCCAGCAATCAAGAGGACAGCCTCAGCCTCCCAGCTATCAAGAGGACAGCCCCAGCCTCCCAGCTATCAAGGGTCAGCCCCAGCCTCTCAGCTATCAAGGCAACAGCCCCAGCCTCCCAGCTATCAAGGGGTCAGCCCCAACCTTACAGCAATCAAGGGGACAGCTCCAGCCTCCCAGCCCTGGAATAGGGTAAGGCCTAACTCTAACTTGGCTGGGAGCCTCGTACTGTATAACTGTCTACCATCATCCCAGCACAGAAACTGATTTCTCCCCAGATTATGTGCCAATTAGGAAGTCCAGACAGGCTGGCCAGAGGGACCTCCCTTTCCTCTTGCCCTCCTTGTCTCTCCATTAGCAAACTGCAGCATTTACAATTTCTCTGATTTTGTTTTTGTTTTGACAGTGTTGACTAGACACTCTTCCCTGCTGTGGTTGTGACTGAAGAACATCCCCCTGTACCACCTCTGTTAGTGTCCCACTTCGGTTTTCTTTGACACAGGGTGGAAAATTTCAGAGAGGGAGAAAGGAGAAGGCCCCTGTGGGTGGTTCTTTCAGTGGGTGATGAAACGTGAAATAAAGTGAAATGTTCAGAGGTGATGGGACAAGACAAGGAGAACCCAGCAGAGCATCCTGAGGAGCCTGAACTTCATTCTGAAAGGAGTGGAGACTCCACACAAAGCTCTCAGGCAAAGAGTTCTTTTGTGAGAGCAGGATGTGTGCGTTGAAGCCAGGGTATGAGAAACACCGCAAAAAACAGATTGTCCAAACCCACGCTCAGCGGCCAGTCTTTTTACCACAATGTTTCCTAGATAACTCACTTCCTTTGAAGAATCCAGAATCACCATCATCAATGATCGCGCGTCTGCACGTGCCGTCCCGGGAACATTCCGCGTCCCCTGTGAGCACTGAGATGATGATGATGATAATCACAGTGTTCAGAGCTTCCCATTCCTGCACCCTGAGCAGTCAGATTCAGTCTGAAATGCTTCACTGAGTCATGATATAATCTATGCCTTTTGCTTTTACTAAAATTTCCAGGAAGCTCTGTGATAAGCTAAAAGTTGGAGAGTTATGTATAAAGAAAGGCAGGCAGGATAATTGAGCACACTTAACTCGGGAATAGGACTCACTCGGCACCAGTGAGTCTTACATCTGGGGGTGTCGCGTGCAATGGGCTCCCCAACAGAGATCACTGATCACAGCTCATCTTGAAAGGTAATTTTCTTGCCTCTGTGCCAATTTCTCCTGACCACCTCCGTTTAGCAGCGGTGGTGCTCTACTGGCAATTGTCTGCATGAGTATCTATCCATCTCCTTCTAATGTGAGCTTCTTAAGGCCAACAGCTAGTGGGGATTTATTCACCTGCATATTTGTACCATCAAGCAGTAAAACCCATGGGAACCTGTGACTCTCAGTAAGAGAGAAAGAAGGAAGAAAAGGCTGACTTCTGCAGAAAATGTAAATCCAGGGCTGAGTGCGACAGGGCTCCAGACCCTCGGTAAGGAGGCTGAAACATCTATCAGGAATATCCTTCAAGTCTTATTTTGTACACAGCCATAGAGCCTGGGCTTCTGAGGCTCTGCATTTGAGTCAAACCTGGACCATCGCTGCTCCACGGCCTTGAGCAAAACACACTGTCTCTCTTAGTTAGGATCTGTTGATAAATTTATTTCCTTATTAATGTTCCATCGTACTATAGGGGGAGTTTGAAGATTAATTAATTAATATACTTAAAGTGCTTCAATTAAGGTAACTGCCATTAGCTGTGGATATTTGGGAACCATCCCAGATCACTTCTTTCTCGAGAGATGTCTGATAATGACCCCAGTGTTCTCCAGAAAGTGCTATCATATTAGGATCTATTTCCAAAATAATTAATTTTGCTTTCTAAACGTTTGACTTTACACATTAACATGCTCATAGTTCATCTCCATCATTCCTCAGAAGAAGAAACTTCACGTCAAAGCTGCTGGTGTTTGGAGATCAGCCCCCCTTCTCCGCCTTTTCTATACTGTAAGGAACTGAAGCTGGGGCCCCAAGGAGGAGCAAAAATTCATGGACGGCAAAGTCAAGTCTTAAATTAGGACAGTTCTTGAAAACAGGAACAGTTTCTTTTTCCCACTAAATACTGTTACTGACAAAACTGTAATGGGGTTTTGGTGTAGGTCCAGTCACTTATTAGGTAAAGATCTAAATTATTGAGAAAATAAGAATTTCCAAGGAAGGAAGGAATTTTTAAGAAGACAGTTGGCTTTCCAGGAGAATAGGAGAAGCCACATCAAATCCATCTCTCAATGAAGAGATCACAGGCTTTTAAAGGAGGGCCACGTGCCTTCCACAGGTCACAGCATAACTAACAAGGAGCTACTTGCATTGGGGGCAGGTTTGGGGGACAGGTAACTCTTCTTCAGGAAATCTGCCCAGGGGCCTTCAGAATCTCAGGAGAAAACCCCCTATTTCTGGGAAACAACTCAAAAGTCACGTAGTTAAGGAGGAGAATTACACAGGGGTCATCGAAATGCATTCAGTGGTAGGCTGGTTACACTGTCCTGTGGCCTTCTATTAAAGCCAAGGAAGTCGTTACCTCAAATGTCATGATTCAAGGTCACACCCCCCATTAGCAGTGGATGTGTTCTTTGTATACCATGGGGGAAGACATGGGGCTCAGCTAAGGAATGAAAATTGAGAAAAAATAGTATTTAAAACATGTATAATGCTTTACAGAATACCTTTACCTACATTATCATATTTGGTTTTTAATGACCTTCGTGCAAAAGGTCTATCATCACCTCTTTACATGATACCACACAGCTTCCAATGGTGGTTCAGAGTAACTGGACATTCAGCCAAGGGGATATTGCTCAGCCATGAAGAGGAAACAAAGTTTTGGTTTATGTCACAGCATGAATGAGGCTGGAAAACATTCTACCATGTAAAATAAGCCTGATGAAACTAAAGGACAGATATTGTATGATTTTTGCTTATGTGAAACAAATTCATGGAAAAATAGTTTGAGGTTACCATGGGCTGGGGAAAAGGAAGGGGTGACTTATGGCTTAGTGAGTACAGAGCTTCTGTTTGGGTAAAGACGATGTTTTGGAAATAGATACTAGTAATAGTCGGACACATTCTGAATGTCATTAATGCCACTGAATTGTACAGCTAAAAATGGTCAGTTGTCATAAATGTCACGCTTTCTATATTTTTCCACAAAACAAAGTAAAGACTTGGCTCTACATTCACTTCACCACTTTTCTGCTTGAATTTCTCAGTGCCTTACCTTAGTGTTTCATTCATACAATGAAGGTAAAAGTGAGAATAGTATATAGGGGCATCATTACTAACAAGTGAGAACTTTCTCCATGCTCAGGTGGTAGGTTCCCAGCAGTATCTGAACTCAGTCTCAGGTGCTTTGACACCCAAGGTGTTCACTCTTTCCACTTTTTTTTGGCCAAACTGTTACAATGTACATGAGAGATATCCTGTATGTGGTATAAATTGAGAAATTCTGCCAGTCTATTCTCCAAACGTCATAATTAATTTTTAGTTGACATATTTGCTGGAAGAGACTTAATCCTTCAGAGACAGATATATATAAGAATGAGATGTGAAAAGGGAGGTCCTGAACAGACAACAAGTAGACTGGATAGCAGCCACGTGCAATCATAAGTGAGGTAGTTATCACTCGGATGTTAAAACTTCAATTTTCTTTTCTGCAAAATATATGAATCAAAACGTGAGATGATCTTTTTATTCCAAACTAGTTTAAAGCTGTATGCGTTTTAAGTCACAGAGTGCACGCTTTCCTCTGTGTGTGGGTATGTGTGTGTGTAATATATTAATAATAACTCTTTTAATTACCCAAATGGCCATAGAAGGCTGGCAATTATTATTTTAATTAACAAAGGAGGAGAATGTCAAAAGAGACAGTGAAAAGTTTGCATTAGGTGGTGGTGGATGTTAATTGGTGGTGTTATGATGTAACCCAGGCAGTCTACTTTTGGGGTCAATGTTATAAGCAGTCAAACTGTGATGTCTCATTGAAGAAAGTGCATGAGCATTTAAGTGTGAAGATTGGGAAGAAGATGAGGATCCATGATGAACTTGATCCCCTCACCTTACCACAATGAGAGAAAGCAAGCAATGTTGATACAAGTCAGATACAAGTTCAAATCCTGGACTATTAACTCTCTGAACATGGACAATTCACTCTGCCTCGCTGAGTTTCAACTACAAAAATTGCAATGTGGGAAAAGAAACATTGCGTTTATCATTTTCTTATGTGATTTAAAGACCATGTAGGTGGCGTGTCCATATACAGTTGGTGCTTAGATAGTGGCTATTTTCTTCTTTACCTTATTCCAGCTCAAGACAGGTCCAGTGATTTTCTTTGGTTACTTGCTCAGTTTTAACATTTTATTGAGTTATGCTATCAAGGTTGATTGGATTTTTTATTTTTAATCTCTTATTTAGTGTTGCATTGATTTCATTATTGATCTGTGAAGACTAAACCCACACAGATTTAAATATATACATTTAAGGCCCTTATGTACCAAATCAGACTCAGGGTTTAAGAGAGTGAATTAAGCTCTTCTTATTGCTGGGAATGTCCTGATACCAAGAAAAAATCTGATAGTGCAGAACTATCCTTCCTTTCCATAGAGGTCTCATTTTTATAGACTTTTTTTTAATTATTAAATCATAGCTATATACATTAATGCAATTACAGGTTACAATGTGCTGGTTTTATATACAATTTTAAATACTTTCATCAAATTAGTTAACACAGCTTCCCCACATTTTCTTATTGTGTTAAGACATTTATATTATTTTACACTTAGTAGATTTAACTTGTACCCTTGTAAAATGCACCTTAGGTGTGGTCCCACCAATTACCCTTCCTCCATCCATTCTCCCCCCTCCCCTGCCCTCCCTCTCCTCTTTCCCCTTCTTCATGGGCTATAGTTGGGTTATAGCTTTCATATGAAAGTGCGGGTGTTTATAAATTGGTTTCATAGTAGGGCTGAGTACATTGGATACTTTTTCTTCCATTCTTGAGAGACTTTGCTAAGATGAATATGTTCCAGCTCCATCCATGTAAACATGAAAGAGGTGATGTCTCCATCTTTTTTTAGGGCTGCATAATATCCCATGGTGTACATACACCACAATTTATTAATCCATTCATGGGTCGATAAGCACTGGGGCTTCTTCTATGACTTAGCAATTATGAATTGGGCTGCAATAAATATTCTGGTGCAAATATCTTTGTTATAAAGTGATTTTTGCTCTTCTGGATATATGCCTAGTAGAGGAATTAAAGGATCAAATGGCAGGTCTATTTTTAGATCACTAAGTGATCTCCAAACATCCTTCCAAAAGGAACGTATTAGTTTGCATTCCCACCAGCACTGCAGACATGTCCCCTTTTCTGCACATCCACGCCAGCATCTCTGGTTTTGGGATTTTGTGATGTGAGCTAATCTTACTGGATTTAGATGACATCTCAAAGTGGTTTTGATTTGCATTTCTCTGACAATTAAGGATGATAAGCATTTTTTCATATGTCTATAGGCCGTGCACCTGTCTTCTTTAGAGAAGTTTCTGTTCAAGTCCCTTGCCCACCCTGAGATGGGATCACTTGTTCTTTTCTTGCTAATACATTTGAGTTCTCTGTGGATTCTGGTTATTAAATCTTTGTCAGAGACATAGCCTGCAAACATTTTCTCCCATTCTAAGGGCGGTCTGCTTGCTTTACTTACTGTGTTCTTGGCTGTATAGAAACTTTTTTAGTTTGATCAGATCCCAGTAATATATTTTTGGTGTTGTTTCAATTGCCAGGGGGGTCCTCCTCATAAAATATACTCCCAGGAGGATTTCTTCAAGCGTTTTCCCTACACTTTCTTCTAGTATTTTTGTAGTTTCATGTCTTAAGTTTAAATCTGTAATCCAGTGAGAGTCTATCTTAGTTAATAGGGAAAGGTGTGGGTGTAGTTTCAGTCTTCTAAAGGTCACCAGCCAGTTCACCCAGCACCATTTGTTAAATAGGGAGTCTTTTCCCCACTGAATGTTCTTAATTGGTTTATAGAAGATCAAATAATGGTAAGTAGCTGGGTTCATCTCTTGGTTCTCTATTCTGTTCCATGCATCTACCTCTCTATTTTTGTGCTAGTACCATGCTGTTTTGATCACTATTGATTTATAGTATAGTCTGGGGTCTGGTAGCGTGATTCCTCCTGATCTGTTTTTATTTCTGAGTAATGTCTTGGCTATTCAAGGTTTTTTCTGATTCCATATACAACAAAGTATTATTTCTTTGAGATCTTTGAAGTATGACAGTTGTGTTTTAATAGGGATTGAATTAAAATTGTATATTGCTTTGGGTAGTATGGACATTTTAACAGTGTTGATTCTTCCCAGCCATGAGCATGATATGTTTTTCCATTTGTTAACATCTTCAGCTATTTCTTTTCTTAGAGTTTCTTAATTCTCTTTATAGAGATCTTTCATGTCCTTTGTTAGGTAAACTCTCAAATATTTCATTTTCTTTGGCACTACTGTGAAAGGAATAAAGTCCTTGACTGTTTTTTCAGCTTGAGTACGGTTGGTATATATAAACACCACAGATTTATGAGTGTCGATTTTGTAACCTGATCATTTTTATAGACTTTTTAAGGTAGCGATGACTTTTTAACTTAACCCACA
>CAUYQV010007973.1:0-33047 GCA_963574575.1 Galagoides demidoff
AAAAAAAAAAAAAAAAAAAAGAAAAGCCAAAGGGGGGCTCAGTGCCTGTAGCTCAAGCTAAGCTGCATACACCAGAGCTAGTGAGTTTGAATCCAGCCCAGGCCTGCCAAACAACAATGGCAACTATAACAAAACAAAACAAAAAAAAAATAGCAGGGCGTTGTGGTGGGTGCCTGTAGTCCCAGCTACTTAGGAGGCTGAGACAAGAGAATCACTTAAGCCAGGAGTTGGAGGTTGCTGAGAGCCGTGATGCCGTGGCATTCTACCCAGGGTGACAGCTAGAGGCTCTGTCTCAAAAAAAAAAAAAAAAAAAAGGAAATCCAAAAGGTATCACAAAACTGCCAAGAGGGGAACAGGAATTAAAGGCATCCTCGTGCAGCCTCATCTACCCCCCTTACCCCCAGGTCCCCTGCTTCAGTGACTGGACAGACTAGGTGCGGTAAGGAAGAGAAGGAAGAGGAGTTCTGGGAGAATGGGCATGGAGAGGTGGGGAAACCATTCAGGAACATATTACTGTCATCTAAGGAGGAGCTGATAAAAGACTAAGGCTTGAACTCCTTCAACTCATTCAACACTCATTCATTCATTCACTCACTCATTCACTTATTCAGCAAACACCGAGTAAACACAATATATCCAGGAGGCAATGAAATGAATTATTATTATTTTTTTTTTCTGAGACAGAGTTTCAAGCTGTCACCCTGGGTAGAGTGCTGTGGCATCACAGCTCACAGCAACCTCAAACTCTTGTGTTTAAGCGACTCTCTTGCCTCAGCCTCCCAAGTAGCTGGGACTACAGGCACCCACCACAATACCCAGTTATTTTTTGGTTGCAATTGTCATTGTTGTTTGGCAGGCCCAGGCTGGATTCAAACCCTTCAGCTCCAGTGTATGTGGCTGGCACCCTAGCCACTGAGCTACAGGCATCGAGCCAAACTCTTTGGCTTTAGTGATTCTCTTACCTAACTAAGCCTCCCAAGTAGCGGGGACTACAGGTGCCTGCCAAAATGCCCAGCTATTTTTGTATGCAGTTGTCATTGTTGTTTAGCTGGTCCAGGCCGGATTTGAACCCGCCACCTTCGGTGTATGAGGCTGGTGCCATAACCACTGCGCTATGGGTGCCAAACCTGAAATGAATTTTTAAAAAGAATATATTCATAGAGTACAGTATAATTACTAATTTAAAATTAAATTTATTTATTTTTATCATTGAGACAAAGTCTCTGTCACACTGGGTAGAGTGCTATGGCATCATAGCTCATAGCAACCTCAAACTTTGGGCTTGAGCAATTCTATTGCCTCAGCCTCCTGAGAAGCTGAGACTACAGGTGTGCGCAACTACACCTAGATAGTTTTTCTGTTTTTGGTAGAGATGGGTCTCACTCTTGCTCAGGCTGGTCTCGAGCTCCTGAGCTCAGGCAATCCAGCCGCCTCAGGCTCCCAGAGTGCTAGGATTATAGGTGTGAGTAACTGGGCTCAGAATATATATTTATTTTTAAAAGATTAGAAGGTAATTCATCAAAAGCTTGTGGTGGCTGAGCAAGCGTTTTTTAATTAGGGGGATTCTGGGCTGTTGGTCTGGAGGTCAGGACACCTGATTTGTAGCCCCAGCTCTTCCCCCTGCTTAGCTGTGTGACTATGAAAAGCCTTCCATTCTCAGGGCCTGTTTCCTCTCTTGTGAAATGAAGAGTGTGGAACCAGAAGATCTATGGCTCTTCCCAGCTCTGATGTTACACAAGAACATGCGAGATTAGGTACTGTGGGCAGTTTCACTGGCATGTCTGGGCTGCCCACCCACTCCCCTACCCCCGCTGCAGGCCTTGCCAATCAACTCCTTAATACAACCACAGCCCCTCTGCTGGTGGGCTGCGCAGAGGGGAGGAAGTGGTCACAGCCTGGCCAGCTGTGAGGCTCTGCTCTCAAATTAGAATCCTGCCTCACATGTCTGCACTGTTTTGAATCATGAAAAGAAGCCTCCTCCACCCTTCACAGCAGCCTTGTGGCCAAGAACAGAGGGTGTTAGGGATCTTCACAACCTCTACTGCCTGGAGGCCTCAGTCAGATGAAAGAGGGGGCCCATCAGGCAGGAAGGAGCAGGTATTGATTACGATTATGTGCCAGACACTGTGTCTGTGAGTTCTGTCCTAGGTATTAGCCTGTTCACTCATTTTCCTCAGTGTCCCTGGTGGGAAGTGATGAGGTGAGGCTCAGGGAGACCAAGGACTGTACCAGGGGCACTGCTCAAAGTGGCAGCTGCAGGATGGGGACGAGCTCTTTCTGCATCAGAATTGAAGGCACCCAGAGCCTTCCTTCTCTTTCCAGGACTGAGGGGGATTTCCAGGTGCCAGTCACAGCCACGTGGTGAGAGGGATTTAAACCCATTCCTGATCGTACCCACTGGAAACATTTCTCTTCCTCAGAAATTCCACTGAGAGAATCGTTTCTCCTCTCCCTGTTCTCAGGCCTCTGAGTCCCCCTGACCTTTTTAGCAGGTGATAGATACAGCACTTTCCCTGGTCTTTCTGTGGAGGGTGGAACTCTTATTCTTATGGGAAGTAGTCTCTCTAGTGGGATAAATTGTAGAGTCTCTGACTAACTGTCCCGGTAACCCCCTTCACACTGAGCTGACTCCCAGGGACATGCTTCTTCCTTCCACAGCTTCCTTTTTGGTCAGCTAATTCTTTTTTTTTTTTAAGACAGCACCTCAAGCTGTCGCCCCAGGTAGAGTACTATGGCATCACAGCTCACAGCAACCTCCAACTCCTGGGCTCAAGTGATTCTCCTGCCTCTGCCTCCCAAGTAGCTGGGAGTACAGGCCCCTGCCACAACAATTGGCTATTTTTTGGTTGCAACTGTCGTTTTTGTTTGGCAGGCCCAGGCTGGATTCAAACCCGCCAGCTCAGGTGTATGTGACCGGCGCCTTAGCTGCTTGAGCCACAGGTGCCAAGCCTTTGTTTTTTTGGAGATGGAGTCTCACTGTATCACCCTGGGTAGAGTGCTGTGGAGTCACAACTCACAGCTACCTCAAACTCTTGGGTTTAAGTGATTCTCTTGTCTCAGCCTCCCAAGTAGCTGGGACTATAGGTGCCCACCATAATGCCTGGCTATTTTTTGGTTGTAGTTGTCATTGTTGTCTGGCAGGCCTGGGCTGGACTTGAACCTGCCAGCTCCAGTGTATGTGGCTGGTGCCCTAGCCACTGACCTATAGGCACTGAGCCTCGGCCAGCTAATTCT
This sequence comes from Galagoides demidoff, assembly GCA_963574575.1. Lineage (NCBI taxonomy): Eukaryota > Metazoa > Chordata > Mammalia > Primates > Galagidae > Galagoides > Galagoides demidoff. Next base: position 3,235 of record CAUYQV010007973.1, read on the forward strand.
GCCCTCCTGCCACCCCCAACCTGCTCCACACTAGTTGCTTCCTCCCCTCCTCCCTTTTTTCTTCTTTAAATTCTAAAACAGGAGAGTAGGGGAAATTCTGTTCATTCTTCCATCTGGCCTCACATTTTCAGGAAGGAATTCAGGATAAATAAAAAGCAATTTCTCATCAAATGCTATTTCTTTTCTACTTTGACTACTGGTGTTGTACTATTTTTCTAATGTTCATTACAGATATTTAAGAATTCTGGATTATTGGCTCCACGCCTGTGGCTCAAGCAGCTAAGGCGCCAGCCACATACACCTGAGCTGGCGGGTTCAAATCCATCCTGGGCCTGACGAACAACAATGGCTGCAACCCAAAATAAAATAGCCAGGCGTTGTGGTGGGCGCCTGCAGTCCCAGCTATTTGGGAGGTAGAGGCAGAAGACTCACTTGAGCCCAGGAGTTGGAGGTTGCTGTGAGCTGAGATGCCACAGCACTCTACTAAGGGCAACAACTTGAGGCTCTATCTCGAAAAAAAAAAAATAAGAATTCTGGAGTATTATGGGTTAATCGTCCCTCCTTAAAGTAGCCCCAGTAACCAAATACAATAACATCCTTGCAGTGAGGAAATGTGTTCTGCCCATACCTTGGAATATATTCTAGTTGGAAGTTGGGGCTGCCTTAATTCTTAAATTCAAACCAACTACATCTTGGGTAGGATTCTTAACCTTGTTCACTTGGTCAATAGCCCATACTTCACAGGGCTGTCCAGGGGATCGCATGAGGTGAGGTATGGGGACGTGGCAGCACATACTGGCAGTAGGTACCCCTACCCCAGTGCTATCCTGGGCGTTATGTCTGAGCCTCTCCCAACCCCAGTTTCCTCCTCTATATACTGAGTGATAGTCCTAGAGCTGCCCTGCCTGCTTCTTGGTGAGCTGGGAGATGCTGAGCAGATATAGGAAGGCACAGGCACAATTAAGAGTTTTATATGCAGGCCCCATCGCACCTCTTACTAAATCTGCTTTTGAAGAGGTTGTTTCCAGTCACTAGATCCTTGATCTTTGTTGGGCCAGATGGTTCCAAGCTTATGGAGTCAAGCCCTTTCTGCCACATAACTCTAGAGGCCTGAGCTGTAGTGAAGAACAGATCTCCTTGCTCCCCCACCTGGTTTCAATCTCCCCAACACTAATTCCCAGGCACTGGCTGGCTGGTGGCATTGACATGAGTGTGGGACTTCCAGGATGAGCTGTTATCTCACTTCACGTTAGGCTCTAGAGTTCCTTTTCTCCTGTGTCCCTCTGTCTCTTAGGCTCTGGGGGTGGATGGTCCTGACCCTGGACCCCCAGAGGTTTCCCTGTGGCCTAAAGCTCCCCTACCTTGGATAGGCATGGGCTTGGGTCTCCCAAAGCATGCTGTGACAGTCTGTCATGTCCCTTCTCCAGAGGATTTTCTATTTTACTAGTTAAGCATTTATTTAATGAGTATTGGAAAAACATATAACTGACTCAAAAGAGGCCTGGCCTGACTGAGAATTTTGAAGAATTTGAAGACAGGAGGGTGTTGTTGTTGCTTGTTTGTTGAGATAGAGTCTCAGTCTGTCACCCTGGATAGAATGCAATGATATTATAGCTCAATGCAACCTCCAATTCCTGGGGTCCAGTGATCCTCCGGTCTCGGCCTCCAGAGTAGCTCAAACTACATGACAGGACATCCAGGTAATTTTTTTATTTCTTGTGGGGTGTTCTCATTTTTACTGGGGCAAGTCTTGAACTTTTGAGCTGAAGTGATCCTTCCTCCTCAGCCTCCCCAAGTGCTAGGATTATAGGCCTGAGCCACTGCACCCATGAGACAGGAGTTGTTTTTTTTTTTTTTTTGACAGAGCCTCAAGCTGTCCCCCAGGGTAGAGTGCTGTGGTATCACAGCTCACAGCAACCCCCAACTCCTGGGCTCAAGCAAGTCTCCTGCCTCAGCCTCCCAAGCAGCTGGGACCACAGGCGCCCACCACAACACCCAGCTATTTTTTGGTTGCAGCCATCATTGTTGTTTGGCGGGCCTGGTGTGGATTCAAACCCGCCACCTTAGGTGTATGTGGCTGGCGCCTTAGCCACTTGAGCCACAGGCGCCAAGCCAAGACAGGAGTTTTTAAAACAGCTCAACTAAAAGGAATGAGAGGAGCTGACCATTTCATTTATACCATGTGTTCTGTGCTCTTGAGCAAAGTATTTGTTTTTTGTTTTTTGCAAAATGAGATCATTTAAGGTTGATTTAGTGACAAACACCAAGTAAAACATCGTGCAGGTGATGTGCAGATATGGTAAGAACTATGACAGGAAATTGAATGACTCAAGTTTGGGAAATGCTGTTTTCCCATTTAATGCTCAGGACTACCCTAGGTGGTTGTAGGTGTTATTGTCTCATTTTACAGAGAGGAAAACAGGCCCAGAGGTGAGGTGTGTTGCCCAAGGTCACGCAGAGCGGAGTGGAGGAGCTCATCAATGGCAATGACCTAGAGAAAGGGGGCCCCTAGGACCAGTGAGCCAGGAGTAGTGGAGCCCTGGGCCAGCAGCTCATGCCTCCTCTCCACTGGTGAGCTGGACAAGCAGGAACTTGTCCTGGGACCACAAAACCGTTGTATCAGCCTAGCTAACCTCAGGCCCATGGCATGGCAGATACGGAGAATGATTAGGGAGTAGGAGAAAGGTAGCCAGAAGGAGAACAAGCAGAGACAAAAGACAGGCAGAGGCCTGCCAGGCTGGGCCACCACAGGGGTCTAGAATGTGTAGGAGGAGCTAAATTTACTCATACCCCAGGGTTCTTTTAACTACAGGCCTGGCATGGAACTGGTCACCACCAGGCTTCTAACACCTGAACTATGATAAGAAGGATTCCAGGCTCGGTGCCTGTGGCTCAAGTGGCTAAGGTGCCAACCACATACACCTAAGGTGGTGGGTTCAAATCCAGCCTGGGCCCACCAAACAATAATGACGGGTGCAACCAAAAAATGGCCAGGCATTGTGGCGGGCACCTGTGGTCCCAGCTACTTGGGGGGCTGAGGCAGGAGACTTGCTTGAGCCCAGGAGTTGGAGGTTGCTGTGAGCTGTGATGCCACAGCACTCTACCCAGGGGGACAGCTTGAGGCTCTGTCTCAAATTAAAAAAAAAAAAAAGAAGGATTCCAGTCACAGGAAAGCTATGAACACCCCTATATAAGCCTGCCCAGACACATAGGTGGTTCTCACCACAGTCCCCAACACACATGCCCATGAGTGCTGGCATCAGGAGACCTTCCTCCTGGATCAACACCACAGACCTTTTGCCCTGGCACCTCTTGTAGAACCCATGGGGTGTGTTTTTCACCTTTGGAATGACTGGTTGTGCTGACCTGTCTCTCTGCCTTTGTTCTATTGTCACCCATAAAGTTTAATAGCATGGCTGTGGTTGCCAGAGATGTAAACACTGGTTCAAATAAAACTAACAAACAAGAGAACATATTATGAGCAGGCTCTATGCAAAGGTGCGGATTTATGTGAGTAGAACACAAGTGGGGAGGTGGCCTTGGCCTCCAGGAGGAGGGGAGGGGAGTTTGCTTGTTTAAGTAACTGGCCAGCAGATTTCAGTAACACTGGAAGGAGACCACACCACAGGCAGGTGGTCACAGTGAAGCACACAACTGTTCCTAGGGGCTGGTTTCCTCTTCCTGGAGGACTACTGCCAATGGAGGAAATTTTTGTTTCACCTGCGGTGTGAAGCTTCATGCACAAGTTAGAAAGCCCATTTACATCCGTTCTCAGATGGAACCCTCAAATAGCCTTGTGAACCAGATGGGGCAGAGAAACTGAGGCCCAGGTTAGCAGGGTGAGCTGCCCAGGCCACCAGACTAAGGCAGTCAAGGCTAGCCTCCAGGTTGGCTTAGGGACACAATCGCAGGAGCTAAAAGGATCTGGTAAGAGAAGGAAAGAGTTGGGTCTGGTCTCTGTCCCAGAAAAGCAGCTCCAGGAGAAGTGAGCTCAGATAACTCACATCAGAGGCTCAGGGAAGGAGAGGGAGGCAGAGAGGGGCACTCACTGGGGACTTGAGGGGGGCACAGATGGAGGTGGTTAAGGTTGGTTGAGAGATAAATAGTTCTGATACTGTTAGGAGAAACCTCAAAAGGCTTGAATTCCAGAAACTGGCATTCTGTTTCAGAGATTATTCCACTCTCTTTTTTTTTAACCTCAGGGGGAGAAAAAGCAAAGCCTTTCTTAAATCAGTTCTATTCTTTTTAATACCTTGAAGCTAAGAAGGGGACAGAATGGCAGGTGCTATTCACTGGACTTGGCTGTGCTGTGGGAACACTGGGAAGGGCCTCCAGTGTTGGCTCTTTGACTCTCAACCTCCTGCAGAGGCTTTGACAAACATCTCCAGATTATAAGAAGGGAAACTGAGGCACCAAGCACTCAAATAACTAGGTCAAGGTTGCACAGGAAACAAATAGTAGAGCTAAGATGTGACTAAGCAGTTTGCTGCAATATTAGAGCAATATTAGGTTCACAGCAAAAGAGAGCTGCATTGTGCTGAGACCCAGCACATGCCCAGCCCTTTAACGGTTGCTCTTGCCACCCTTCACCAGATACCTGTGACTTCCATATTGCTCTTATTTTGAAATAAATACCTGTTTAAAATTAAAAAAAAAAAAATTTAGGCCCAGCACGGTGGCTCATACTTGCAATCCCAGCACTCTGGGAGGCTGAGGTAGTAGGTTCCTTTGAACTCGGGAGTTTGACAACAGCCTGAGCATGGAAAGACACTGTCTCTACTAAAAATAGAAAAACTAGGCTCGGCGCCTGTGGCTCAATCGGCTAAGGCACAAGCCACGTACACCTAAGGTGGCAGGTTCAAATCCCCAGCCCGGGCCCACCAAACAACAATGATGGCTGCAACCAAAAAATGGCCGGGCGTTGTGGCGGGCGCCTGTGGTCCTAGCTACTTGGGAGGCTGAGGCAGGAGACTCTCTTGAGCCCAGGAGTTGGAGGTTGCTATGAGCTGTGATGCCATGGCACTCTACCCAGGGGGATAGCTTGAGGCTCCATCTAAAAAAAAAAAAAAACAGAAAAACTAGCCAGGTGTTGTAACAGGCACCTGTAGTCCCAGCTACTAGGGAGGCTGAGGCAAGAGAATTGCTTGAGCCCAAGAGTTTGAGGTTACTGTGAGCTATGACACCAAGGTACTCTAGCCTAGATAACAGAGGAAAGAAAAAAGACTAATCAAATGCAAAATGTCTTTTTTCTGATTATAAAAGCAAAACATATATAACACCCTTTTTTAAGTATAAAAAACCACAAAAGGGAAAATTAAAATTCTCTGTAATAGGCTGGGCCCAGTGGCTCACACTTGTAATCCTAGCACTCTGGGAGGCCGAGGTGGGTGGATTGCCTAAACTTACAGGTTCCAGACCAGCCTGAGCCAGAGGGAGATCTTGTCTCTAAAAATAGGTGAGTGTTGTGGTGGGTGCCTAAAGTCCCAGCTACTCGGGAGGTTTAGGCAAGAAAATCATTTAAGCCCAAGAGTTTGAGGTTGCTGTGAGGGGTGACTCCACAGCACTCTACCGAGGGCAACAAAGTGAGACTCTGTCTTATTTTTTTTTATTTTTTTATTTTTTGAGACGAAGCCTCAAGCTATTCCCCTGGGTAGAGTGCCATGGCATCACAGCTCATAGCAACCTCCAACTCCTGGGCTCAAGCGAGTCTCCTGCCTCTGCCATTTTTGGTTGCAGCCATCATTGTTGTTTGGCGGGCCCGGGCTGGGGATTCGAACCCGCCACCTTAGGTGTACATGGCTGGCGCCTTAGCCGATTGAGCCACAGGCACCGAGCCGAGACTCTGTCTTAAAAATAAAAAAAAAAGAAGAAGGAAAATCCTCTGTAATGCTGCAACCCAGAACTGAGCACTGTCAGCATGTTGGGGACTACCCTGCCAGTCTTCTATCAACATCATATTTACGAAAAATTGCCATCACAGTGTTTTGTAAGTTTTCCCGGCTTTGGTGAGATCTAATTGACTAAACTACATATTAAAAGAGTACAATATGAGAAGTTTTGACATATATGTATACCTGTATCAAATAAAGATCCTGAATGTGTCTGTCACCCCCAAATGTCCCCTGGGGCTCCTTCCTAGTGCCCACATCATGGATCACAGGCCTGAGTAGCTAGGATCACAGGCCTGGGTAGCCAAGCTCTGTCTCCTGGCCAGGCTGTGCTTTGAGGGGCTTAACACTGTCACCTGCTGCAGGCCAAAGGTATGTTTGATGTCTGATTTTGTCAGTTTCCTCCTGCCAACCCAGCTAAGTCCCAGGTGCCTGCTTCCCTCTCTCTCAATATCGCCTAGTCCTACCTCCTCAAATCTGATCCTTCCAGCTTCTTAATGTTGGACCCACCCTTTTCTGCCTCTGTAGCCTTGTCTGGGACAGCTGCTGGGGTCCTCCTGTGACATGTGTAATGGGTGCATCTTCAGCCCTAGTTCCCGCAAGATGTCAGGTGGGTGCAGCAGGCTCCCTTGTAGGATTTCCTGAGTGCAACTTAATCTTTTCTCTATGACTCAGGGTCCTTTTTGCAGCCTTGCTTGCTAATGTCAGTGAGCAGTGCGGGTAAATTGTGGGCCAGCCCGGAAGCATCATGGGGACTTGCTTCCTTGCAAAGGCTGCACATGTCCGCTTGTGTGTCCGCTTGTGTTTCTGGCCATGCCTTCCCTCTTAATGTGCTACTAACTTATTAGCAAATCAAGGACCAAAACAGCCTCCTCTGAAGTGGCTTTCTCACCCACATCGGTATGTATGGCAGACACCTGGGCTGGTACATCATTTTGCAGTTCTCAGAGCCCTTTCATGCACATTTCCTCTTTTAAGCCTCACAATAATCCTGTGAGGTACTTCTTCCCAGTTTAGATCACTGCTCAAAAATCAATTCCAGGCTCGGCACCTGTGGCTCAGGTGGCTAAGGCGCCAGCCACATACACCTAAGGTGGCGGGTTGGAATCTAGCCCGGACCCGCCAAACAATGATTGCTGCAACCAAAAAATAGCCGGGCGTTGTGGCGGGTGCCTGTGGTCCCAGCTACTTGGGAGGCAGAGGCAGGAGACTCACTTCAGCCCAGGAGTTGGAGGTTGCTGTGAGCTGTGATGGCACAGCACTCTACCCAGGGGGACAGCTTGAGGCTCTGTCTCAAAAAAAAAAAAAAAATCAATTCCAAGCCCATTAACGACTTGGTAGCCAGAATATAAATGGTTAGGAGGAAGCATAAGAGAATGACCTTGGAGTACAAAGAATTTCTTGAAAGTGCTAATTGTTAAGAAAATGATGAATAAATTCTAATACATTAAAATGAAAAGCTGGTAATGGAGTGTCAGTGCAGGTTCAGGGATGTTAATGAGTGCACCATCCTCGTGAGAGATATTTATAATTGAGGAGGCTGTGCATCTGGGGAGGGGGCATACGTAACTTTCAGTACTTTGTGCTCAGTTTTGCTGTGAACCTAATATTGCTCTAAAAAATAAAGTCTAGGGGCAGCGCCTGTGGCTCAAAGGAGTAGGGCGCTGGTCCCATGTGCCAGAGGTGGCGGGTTCAAATCCAGCCCCGGCCAAAAACTGCAAAAAAAAAAAAAAATTACCTCTAATTCAATAAAAATACATTCTTGTAAAATAAATAAATAAATAAATAAAGTCTAGGCCGTAGGCTGGGCCTGGTGGCTCACACCTGTAATCCTACCTAGCCCTCTGGGAGGCCAAGGCGGGTGGATCACTGGAGCTCATAAGTTTAAGACCAGCCTGAGGGAGGCACCTGTGGCTCAAAGGAGTAGGGTCCCTACCCCATGTACCGGAGGTGGTGGGTTCAAACCTGGCCCCAGCCAAAAACTGTGGGGGAAAAAAAAAAAAGACCAGCCTGAGCAAAAGCGAGACCCCATCTCTACTAAAAATAGAAAAACTGAGCCCAAGAGTTGGAGGTTACTGTGAGCTACTGATACTGGAATTTCGCTCTTCAGTAGGTTCTTGGTCTTGAAGAATGAATCCACGGACTACAGATCAGTGTTAAGACAGGATTTATTTACAGAAAAGAGTACAGAAGTGCCAGAGCTCCTGGCAGAGAGAGAAAACTAAGTTAGGAAAGAAAAGTGCTCTCTCTCCCTCTCCCTTTGTCTGTCTGTCCGCTCTTTGTCTAGGGGTATATATAGTTGCGTGGGGCCCTTGCTAGTTACATTTAGCGTGTCTGGGACATTGTGTCTGGGACATGTCTGGAACAAAATGTCTGGGACAATGTGTGTGGGACATGTCTGGCCCTTGGTAGTTAACATTTAGTGGGGCTAGGTAGTTACATTTAGCATATCTGGGACATTGGGTCTGGGATATGTCTGGGGCATGTCTGGGTGGCAAATGAATGGCTACAATCCCTTTCATTCCCAGGCCTAGGAAATGGGGACCCCCTGCCCACCATCCAGGCTGCTGATTCTGCTGCTTGCTGCTCTCACACCAACACTGCCAAGGCGGAGGCAGCCGGTCTGTGCCCCCCAGCTCAGACTGGCTGGGATGCCACTTGCCCTGTACCACTATGACACCATAGCACTCTACCCAGGGTCACAGCTTGAGACTCTGTCTCAAAAAATTAAAAAAAAAAAGTCTAGGGTGGCACCTGTGGCTCAGTGAGTAGAGCGCTGGCCCCATATACCGAGGGTGGCAGGTTCAAACCCAGCCCCGGCCAAACTGCAACCAAAAAATAGCTGGGCGTTGTGGCGGGTGCCTGTAGTCCCAGCTACTCAGGATGCTGAACTAAGAGAATTGCCTAAGCCCAGGAGTTGGAGGTGAGCTATATGACGCCACAGCACTCTACCGAGGGTGACGGTAAGACTCTGTCTCTAAAAAAAAAAATAAAAGTCTATATGAAAAGGGGTGTGTTTCGGGGAGAAGGAAAGCTCTGTTTGTCAGAGGACTTTGTGAATAAGACACAAAGTAGGACAAGATGCTTGCCCCCCCCATGACCAGTCTAGGATTAGAGTCTAGGATACATAAGAACTCTTAGAAATAAGTAAGGAAAAAAAAAGACAAGGAAAATGCAATCAGGTGTTTTACAAAAGAGAAAACATACATTGTCAATAAACATACAAAAGATGCTTAACTTGATTAGAAATCAGGTAAATGTAAATTAAAGCCACAGGGTAATACCATTTTCTACCCATCAGATTGACAAAAATGGAAAAGACAGGTGGTTCTGTATTAACAAGAATGTAGGGCAGAGGGAACTCTCACTGCCTGCTGGTGAAAGTGTATTCCACTCCCTTCAGTAGCAATTAGAGTTATCTTGCTGAGTATATTAGCATCTGTCCTCTTGACCCCAATGGCAGTTCCCCTCCTAGGGTTCACTGTGCTAAGAGGTTCAGGGCAGCACTATTTGCAATGTTAAGAAACAATACTGTAAGCAAGCCATGTAGCTTTTCGGAGAAAAAGGGATAAAACTTGGTGTATCATTATAATGGAACATGGCAGAGAAAATGAATAAGCCCTCAGCTTCGCTCATTGACAGATGGATTTCAAGAATATATAATAGTATCGAATGATATATTTATTTTCTTGGGCTGCTATAACAAAGAACCTGGCTTAAAGTACAGAAATTGTTTGTATCGCAGTGCTGGAAGCCAGAGCCCCCAGATCAAAGAGCTGCAGGGCTGTGCTCCTTCTGAAGGCGCTGGGGCAGGGTCTGTCCCAGGCTTCTCTTCTGGCTTCTGGCAATGTCTTGGCTTGTGGCAGCACAACTCCAGGCTTCATATGGTGTTCTCCTACTTGTCTGTGTCCAAATTTTCTATCTATCTATCTATCTAATTTTTATTTTTGAGACAGAGTCTCACTCTCTTGCCCTGGGTAGAGTGCCGTGGCATCACAGCTCACGGCAACCTCCAACTCCTGGCTTAGGTGATTCTCTTGCCTCAGCCTCCCAAGTAGCTGGAACTACAAGGTGCCCACCACAACACCCAGCTATTTTTTGGTTGTAGTTGTTATTTTTGTTTGCAGGCCTAGGTTGGATTTGAACCCTCCAGTGCTGGTATATGTGGCTGTTGCCTTGGCTGCTTGAACTACAGGCCCCAAGCCCAAATTTTCTCTTTTTTATAAGGACATACATTACATTGGATTGGCCGTACTCTAATAACCTCATTTTAACTTGATTGCTTCTGTAATAACTTTATCTCTATATAAGGTCACATTCTGGAGTACTAAGGGTTAGGATTCCAACATATCATAACAATTTTTTAAAATGGCAGAATACATGTAATGTCATACCATTAATATAAAACTTAGAGCAGGGCGGCGCCTGTGGCTCTGTGAGTAAGGCACCAGCCCCATATACCGAGGGTGGAGGATTCAAACCCGGCCCCAGCCAAACTGCAACCAAAAAATAGCTGGGCGTTGTGGCGGGCACCTGAAGTCCCAGCTACTTGGGAGGCTGAGGCAAGAGAATCGCTTAAGCCCAGGAGTTGGAGGTTACTGTGAGCTGTGTGACACCATGGCACTCTACCAAGGCAGCAAAGTGAGACTCTGTCTTTAAAAAAAAACAAAAAAAAACTTAGAGCATAAACACGTAAAGGTTTAATGAAAAGCAAGAGAATAATAAAGGCTAAAATTGAAATAGTGGCTACTCTTGGGTTGGGGGAAGGAGGTGTGATTAGAGGCTTCAGATGCTTTAGTATTTTTCCATTTCTAGGCTCATTGGCAGGTATATACACATAGGTTTGTTTTAATATTCTCTGTAACTAACATATGGCGTATTATGTTATTTTAATTTAAGAAGTAATTTATTTATAATTAGTATAAATTTAAAGAAAGAAACTGGAGACAAGTGTAGACAATACTTGGAGGCGTTTTGCTGAAGGGGGAAGGAGGGAAATGGAGTGTTAGCTGGAGGGGACAAAGGGAGCAGTAAGTGCAGAGAGGTTCAGTGACCCACCCAGACACATAGCAGTCTGGCTCAGCCTGGAGTGGCACCCAAGTTCACACCCACAGCCCAGTCTCTTTCCTTCTCCAGAGCTGCTGCCTTTCTCATGGTCATTTTCTGGGTCCTCACATACTGGTGCCCAAGCTGGTGTCCCAGCCCTTATCAGAGCTCCAGAGTCCCAGAGCCTTGTGCTAGAAAGGACCACCTGGTTACTTCTTGACACACTTGTTAGAACATCCCTCTTGCTTGTCCCTTCTGTGCTATGAAACCAGTTTGCAGACGTGTGCATGGTCATACACCCCTTGTTTAAGGCCATGCCTAAGTGTTTTGCACAGCCATCGTGGTGTGGAAGGAGGATGCTGCAGACACTGAGTGGTCTACCTGGGCAGGTGTCTTGACTCTACCATTCGTTCACTTTGACCCTTGACAACTTCTTTACCTTTTTTTGTGTCTCATCTGCAAAAGGGAGCTAATGCCTGCCAGTGGGATTGGAGCCTGAAGGAGCTAAGTAGGTAGGGTGCCTGGCACACAGTAGGTGCTCAGTGAAGGTGTAGTCTCCTCCCTGGCCCCTTCCCGAGTCCACTGCCTTCACAGGCAAGTCTGAGACTCATCCATCTCTCTCAGGCCAAGTGCAGACCACTTACTCACACCCCAGCCCTGCTGGCCGGGATCTAAGACCTGGTTTCTGAGTTGACTGTAGGAGAGGGAACTGAGCCGCTGCCCTGGACAATTTTACTGGCTCCTCCTAAGTGCCAGGATGTGGGCATGAGGCAGTTGTCCCTCAGGCTGAGTGCAAAGATGGCCCAAATTGACCCTGCAGCTGTTCCATAACCTGGCACTTGGTCCAGTGGACTGAGAATTTGCTCTGGTTATGACCCCATCCATTACTCCCTGAGGCGATAGACCAAACTCTGTTTTAATTGTCTAAGAAAAGGGAATAATATACTCCCTTGTGCCCCACATTTTCCTGAGCCATAAATTTAAAGGGATGGGTGAGGCAACCTCTGAGTCTCTTCCAGCAACAGAGATTCCGGATGTTGTGTAAGATTTCATTTCAGCCTATGGAGTTCCCATACAGACACAGGGAACTCTCTTCTATTCTCTCTAAATTCCAGAGCTTTTAGTTAGCCAGCACTTGTGGGAGTCAAATTTGGCCAAAGGCAAATGAGAGAAAGTCTGGGGCCTTCTGGGGCCTGGAAGGGGCTTGTAGAGGAGCACAGGGCATCGACAGACAGGTGGGCCTGTGAACAAGCACAGGGCCAATCTGGAGTGCCACCAGCCTCAACACACTCACTTTTGACCTGATAACTGCACTTCTGGGAACTCATTCTAAGGAAATGATCAGAAAAAGTAAATAACAGTATATAAGTAAGAATGTATATTGAAAAAAAAAAACAGAATGTATATTGGCTCGGTGCCTGTAGCACAGTGGTTAGGGTGCCAACCACATACACCAAGGCTGGCGGGTTCCAATGTGGCTGGGGCCAGCTAAACAACAATGACAACTGCAACAAAAAATAGCCAGGCATCGTAGCTGGTGCCTGTAGCCCCAGCTACTTGGGACGCTGAGGCAAGAGAATCACTTAAGCCCAAGAGTTTGAGGTTGCTGTGAGCTGTGAGGCCATGGCACATAGTGAGACTTTAGGCCTCTACTGAGGGCCACATAGTGAGACTTTGTCTCAAAAGAAAAAAGAATGTATAATACAGTATTGCTTAAAATATTGAAAAATGGCCAGGCGTAGTGGTGGCTTGGGTCTGTAACCCTAGCACTCTGGAAGGGTGATGCAAGAGGATCACATGAGTTTGGGAATTCAAAACCAGCCTGAGAGAGAGTAAGACCCTGTCTCTACTAACACTAGAAAAACTAGCTGGGCATTTGGGTGGGTGCTAGAGTCCAGCTACTCAGGAGGCTGAGGCAGGAGGATCATCTAAGCCCAGGAGTTTGAGGTTGCTGTGAACTATGCTGAGACCATGACACTCTAGCCTGGACAACAGAGTGAGACTCTGTCTAAAAAAAAAAGGTGTTAATTAAGTAGATTTACATTTTCATGCAAACATCATCCCATCCATCTTCGAAATCTTTTCATCTCACCAAATTACAATGTTATGTCCTTAGTCAATAATTCTTCATCCACCTCCTCTGCCCCCACAATCACATTTTTTTCTTTCTGTTTCTAGGAATTTGGCTATTCTACGTATCTCATTTAAGTGAAATCATACAATATTTGTCTTTTTGTGCCTGGCTTATTTCACTTAGCATAATAAATTCTCAAGGTTCATCCATGTTATTTCCTTCCTCTTTAAGGATGAATAATATTCCATTGTGTGTTTATTTATTTATTTATTTTTGAGACAGAGTCTCATTGTGTCGCTCTCAGTAGAGTGCTGTGGCATCACAGCTCACAGCAACCTCAAACTCTTGGGTTTAAGCGCCCAGCTATTTTTGGTTGTAGTTGTTATTGGTGTTTGGCAGGCCCGGGCTGGATTTGAACCTGCCAACTCTGGAGTATGTGGCTAGTGCCCTAGTGGCTGAGCTACAGACTCTGAGCCTCCATTGTGTGTTATATCACATTTTTGTTTATCCATTTGTCCATCCATGGACACTTGAGTTGCTTCTGTCTTTTGGCTATTGTGACTACCGTTGTTGTGAACATGGTGTACAAATACTTCTTTGAGAGCCTACTTTCAGTTCTTTTCAGTATATACCCAGAAATGGCCTTGCTGGATCATATGGAAATTCTGTGTTTAATTTTTTGAGGAACTACCGTATTGTTTTCCACAGTGACTGTATATTTTATTAATACATTCCCACTGAAAATACACAGGGTTTCCAATTACTGTGCATTCTTGCCAATGCTTGTTATTTTTTGTTTTGGATAGTAGCCCCAAAAAATGTCATTTTAAAAAGATGGCAGGCCAATCCAACAATTTGCTTATACCTTCTGAGTTCCACATGCTGATTCATCAGGGCTCAGTGCAAAGAGGCTCATTACCAAGTCCCAGCCTGAAGCCTGTGGACTAGCCAGAAGACAGATCCTGGCTAAGACCCAATACTTAAGACCCTACCAGAGTGAACTGGCCACAGGCCCTTGCTCATTTTGAAGGAGCAACATTCAGGAAGGGCTCGTCCAAGAGCTTGAGCTGAGAAGGAAGTGTCATAACCTCCCTGGGCCATGAAGGGACACATTTGGGCCTGGCCTGGAAAATGTAGCAGGGTTATCCTTGGCACACTATAGCTTCCTTGCTTGTGACAGGAGAATGCCATCCCTGGCCATATGTCTTTCTGGCCTGGCTTCTGGAGACTGAAGCAGGAGGGGTGGGGCCAGGTTACTTGGAGTCAAAGCTGCTCCTAAAAGCAGTGCCCAGAAACGGGGGTCTTTGGCCACACTGGAGCGTGGGCAGGATGGGGCTTTGGGATGGGTATAAGTAAGTTGACAGTGGGCAGCAAAGCCATAGGTGGGGAGCAGCAATTTCAGCTATGCCTATCTCCAGACAGATGGCCGCCAGCCTGTTGATGCCCAGTGGGGCTCCATGTCACAGAACTTTCTACATTTGCCTTAAAATAGCTGGAGACAGAGGAAGGCCCAACCAGCCCAAGAATGTCCGTCCATGTCTCACTTTCATGCTGTACCTTTTATAAATATTTATGTGTACAATACAGTTTATTATTTGTTCTATTTTAGTTCCTGTCCCTGACATCTGTCTCTGAGAGCAGAGGGTCCCAGCAACTTCCTTTATTTGGGATTGTTGGCAAAAAAGTGGCTTTCCTTCCATTTCCTGGCCCCTGAACCTTCTGCTGGTGGTTTGTGGTGAGGCAGATGATGTAGTAAGATGACAGATGACATAGGCCATTGCCAACAGCCCTAAGAGTATCCCGGGCAACTCTCTCCCACATGGACGAAATTGCTGTCCATTCCTGCTTGTGGACACCCACACTCACTCTCCTGACTGTCATCAGGCAGGAATCATTCTCCTCAGGCAAAAGTGGAGAGTCATGACATGTGGTTGGCAGCCTGGAGGAGGCCCACTGACCCACCTCCCATGGGGCGGTGCCTGTCCTCTCTGCAGAACCTGGTGGGTGAGCAAGGGACTTATGGAATCCCTTGTGATCCCTGTTGGTTATACAAGGGGCCATGCTCACAGGGTGGGCCCTTTGCTTAGTTAAATGCTCTGTTTAATACTTTTTTTTTTTTTTTGGTAGAGACAGAGTCTCACTTTATCACCCTCAGTAGAGTGCTGCGGCGTCACACTGCTCACAGCAACCTGGGCTTAGGCGATTCTCTTGCCTCAGCCTCCTGAGTAGCTGGGACTACAGGTGCCCGCCACAACACCTGGCTACTTTTTTGCTGCAGTTCGGCCAGGGCTGGATTTGAACCTGCCACCCTCGGTATATGGGGCAAGTGCCCTACCCACTGAGCCACAGGTGCCGCTTGCTTAATACTTTTTAAGGGGCCCACAAGTTACATAACTGGTCCTAGTGGCCCTGGAAGACTGCTTCCTAGGGAAGGCATGATAACAACACAGCATACCACACCCCAGATGGCCTCTGAAGTCCCAACAGTCTCAACATATCACACCCACAGTGAAGTCCCAACATTTCAAAGGTGTCGTTCCACACCTCTTACTCCCCTGCCTTGCTTTAGAGTTCTTTACCTGCATGTACCATTCCACCTGACCTCCCAGAGGGCAAGGCCCAGGCCTCTGAGCAGCAGAGTGCCAGGCAGTGGAAGTAACTACAGAAGCCTTCAGACCAAGTTCATTTTTAGTGGCAAAGGAAAGCAAAACAGATGACTCCCAGTTATAAAGACTTGGATTTTATCAGGAAGATGTTTGGGAAATAATGTGATCTTGGTTTACATAAGACCAAGACTAGTAGCCGGGCATTGTGGCGGGCTCCTGTAGTCCCAGCTACTTGGGAGGCTGAGGCAGGAGACTCTCTTGAGCCCAGGAGTTGGAAGTTGCTGTGTGCTGTGATGCCATGGCACTCTACCCAGGGGGACAGCTTGAGGCTCTGTCTCAAAAAAAAAAAAAAGACCAAGACTAGTCCATGGCTGAATTTCCACATTGCTGTCTCTAGAAAGGTATAATATTGGGTGGTGCCTGTGGTTCAGTGGGTAGGGCACTGGCCCCATATGCTAAGGGTGATGGGTTCAAACCTGGCCCAGCCAAACTGCAACAAAGAAATAGCTGGGTGTTGTGGCAGGTGACTGTGGCCCCAGCTACCTGGAAGGCTGAGGCAAGAGAATCGCCTACGCCCAAGAGTTGGAGGTTTCTGTGAGCTGTGATGCCACAGCACTCTACTGAGGGTGACAAAATGAGACTCTGTCTCTAAAAACAAAAAAGAAAGGCACAATATTTATGGAACACCTGCTGTTTGCTGGCACTTGCTAGGTACTCTAATCCATTATTTCCTGTTTAATCCTGCAATCTCTCTAGGAGCTATTATTGTTTAGGAGGCTCAGAGAGCCTTGTAACTTGCCTAAGACCCCTTACTGATTTGAATACAGGTCTATCTGACTTCAAAGGCCTCCTTACTGGGTTTTGATCCTGGGAAAGAGCAAGAGAAGGAAGGATGAGACAAATTCCCATAAAGAGCAACCAAAGAGGCTCCATGCCTGTGGCTCAAGCGGCTAAGGTGCCAGACACATACACCTGAGTTGACCGGTTCGAATCCAGCCCGGGCCCGCCAAACAACAATGATGGCTGCAACCAAAAAATAGCCAGGCGTTGTGGCGGGCGCCTGTGGTCCCAGCTACTTGGGAGGCAGAGGCAGGTGACTCACTTGAGCCCAGGAGTTGGAAGTTGCTGTGAGCACGGCACTCCACCCAGGGTGACAGCTTGAGGCTCTGTCTCAAAAAAAAAAAAAAAAAAAAAAAAGAGCAACCGAAGAGTTTAGGACTGAAAAGCTGAGGTGTATCTGATTAGAGCCTGTAAAATTCTGATCCGTATGTGCTCCTGTGAAGTGCCATGTGGTGGAGAGAGAAGTTTCCACAGAGGGGCCCTGCCTCTGCCACTCTCTTGAACTTCTCTGAGCCTCTCCTTTCTCATCTGTAGATTGGAAAAATAATAGCATCTATGTTGTCAGGAGATTGCTGTGAAGATTAATTGAGACGATGATGACTGATAATTGCATTGAGGGGCCAGGACCCTGATTTTGGAGTCTTGGGTCACCATTCTCAAAGTAGGCCTTACAGTTTTCAGGAGGCACTTTCATTTTTAAAAATTTCTCTAGAACTTTTACTTATTGGGGTGAGCATGGTGGCTCACACCTGTAATCCCAGAACTCTGGGAGGCTAAGACAGTAGATCACCTGAGCTCAGGAGTTCGAGACCAGCCTGAGCAAGAGCAAGACGCCATCTCTACTAAAAATAGAAAAACTGGCCAAGAGTTGTGGCGGGTGCATGTAGTCCCAACTACTTGGGAGCCTGAGGCAGGAGGATCACTTGAGCCCAGGAGTTTGAGCTTGCTGTGAGCTATGATGCCATAGCACTCTTCCTAGGGCCACAGAGTGTGACTCTGTCTCCCCCTCCCAAAAAAAATGTAAAAAATGTTTATTTATTTGCTAGAGACAACAAGGTATTGATCTGTCACCTCACTCTGGAGTTTAGTGATACAAACCTCCAGCTCCTGAGCTCACTTAAATAAATCCTCCTGCTTCAGCCTCCGAAGTAGTTAGGACTACAGAAATGTGCTGCTAATTTCTTTTTTTTCTTGCAATTCCTGCTAATTTCTTCTTCTTCTTCTTTTTTTTTTTTGTAGAGACAGAGTCTCACTCTATCTCCCTCAGTAGAGTGCTGTGGCATAACAGCTCACAACAACCTCCAACTCCTGGACTTAGGCGATTCTCTTGCCTCAGCCTCCTGAGTAGCTGGGATCACAGGCGCCTGCCACAACACCTGGCTATTTTTTGTTGCAGTTTAACCAGGGTGGGGTTTGAACCTGCCACTCTTAGTATATGGGGCCAGCGCCCTACCCACTGAGCAACAAGTGCCACCCAATTTTTATTATTGTTATTATTTTTTGAGTCAGAGTCTTGTTCTGTTGCCCGGGCTAGAGTGCCTTGGTGTCAGCCTACCTCACAACAACCTCAAACTCTTGGGTTCAAGCATTCCTCCTGCCTCAGCCTCCCAAGTAGCTGGGACTATAGGCACCTGCCACAATGCCTGGCTAATTTTTCTATTATTAGGGCTCTAGCACAGGCTGGTCTTGAACTCCTGAGCTCAAGGGATCCTCCCACTTTGGCCTCCCAGAGTGCTAGGATTATGGGCGTGAGCCACTGCACCTGGCCTCCAGCTAATTAAACAAAAAAAAAATTTTTTTTTTAATAGAGATGAAGGTCTTGCTTTTTTGCCTAGGATGGTCTTGAACTCCTGGCCTCAAGCAATCCTCCAGCCTCAGTGTCCCAATGTGCTGGGGTTACAGGTGTGAGCCACTGTGCCTAGCCCTAGAATCCCTTTCAGATTAATTCTGGAATATTATCTTAATTTAGCTTTTATCAAAAATGTTCGTCACAGAAAAAAATTTCATTAAAAAAAAAAAAGTTCAATACCCAGAGTAATGTACTTCTGGGACATGGTTGCCTTCCCAGTATCTGTTTCCCCTTTTTTCTTACTAAGAGACCCGTGATTGTGTTTGGGGCAACAGAGTAGGCGACCCAGCCAGTGACCAGTGACCAGACCCTGCACTCTGCTTTCCCAGCTTTACCTTGCAACTGGGAGGGGGGGCAAAGGGGTCTCAGTGGACAAAGCTCACCCAGGGCAGATTGCCCTTGATACTTGAGCCTGCAGCAAGCATATTTCCATGGGAAAAGGCCACCAGAATCCCAGAGATGCCCACCCTGATGTTGCTGTCCACCAGCCTGGCCAGTGACATAGTTTCTATTATGTGAGACAAGGAAACCGCTGTTTGTTTAAGCACCTGCAAGTCAGATTTTCTGTAGCTTGCGGCCATGTTGTTCCTGACTGGTAAGCAGGGTGTTCTTCCTTCTGCTTTCACTTCTGGGGGTGATGGGGTGCCCTTAGGCCCTGGAAGAGCCCTCACAGGGTGGAAAGGCCCGGTCCTCATTCTGACCTGTCTTGAGTGCCCATGGAGCCTCAAGGGCATCTTTGTTTCTCTCTACCCCAGGCCCGTTGCTTTCCCCTAGGAATCTCAGTCTCCTTCCCTGGGAAGGGTCAGTGGCCTCTAAAGACCCTACAGAGGTTTCTGTAATTGGGGTAGTTTGCCCTGTTTTTCAGTTGCTTGTCCATTCTGACCTCAGTTTCCCATTTCCTTTGGTTTATCTCTGGAAGGACCTGGAAAGTCGCTTTCCATTCACAGCACTGAGTCAGTGTCTGCACCCCACAGTAGACAGCACAGAAATGTGCCAGACACATGCCACACACACGTCCCACACAACATACCACATGTGTATCACATGCGAGTACGAAAACACCCCACACCACACACAACACCCCCACATCATAAACTCTCTCCTGGCACCTTCGTCTTTGATATAGCCTTTGTCTTCCTGATATACGGAAAGCCACACACCCAAACCCAGTGTCCTGGTTATGCTTCTGCCCTGTTCCATCTGCTCTTGCCAGATGGAGTGTTCTTAATCCACATCCAATTTTAGAGACAGAAGAGGTCGCCACAGGGACCAGACGCTGTCACCAGAGCCTAGGGAGCCTGCCCAGAATTGTCTGACCTTGGAGGCCACCCTGAGGGCTATTTTGGGACACCTCCCCAGACCCCACCCCCGCAGAGCAGGCCCTGGTAATAGAGGGAATCAAATTAGGTAATGTTGGGGGCCCTGAGCCCTGGGGGAAGTCCTCTTGGCCTCAGATTTTCCCCACTGTGGGAGGGCTATAGCTTCGCCACAGAGAGGAGTACAGTGGGCTGTAAGAAGACCTCTGAGAGTATGGGCCACTGCGGGAGGTTGAGATTGGCCCCCTCTCCTGGGAAAAGCTGCTACATGACTGGCTGACCACATGGGTTACATAACCCAGGGCTGTCCCTGAGGCTGCAGGCAGCTACTCCCACTTTGTGGGCCTGTCAGCAGTTCTGGCTCCTGAACCCACACGATTCCCAGTGCCTCCTGACCCTCAGCAGGAGGGTGGGGAGCCTCCTAGCTTCCCCTCCTCCTGCCCTGGCCATGGCAGGGAATTAAGTCTTTCTCTTGGGTGTCAGAAAACTGCCAGATCACAGGCTTCCCCCTCAGGCACTCCTGGCTCAGAGAGGATCAACCTGGGTTCTGCTGTGGGTGGAGAAAGGGGACAAGAGAAAGGGTGCCCCACCTTTAAAGCTCCCAGACCTGAGCTGGCAATGTAACTCTATTCTCTACATATTGGAAGGAGGCCTAGTTCTGGTATCCAAAGTCCTGAATTGAGAGCTGGCTGTGTGACCTTAGGCATCTCAGTCTCCTTCCCTGAGAAGGCTCAGTGGCCTCTAAGGACCCTGCAGAGGATTTCTATAATTGGTGGGTGTTTCTCTTGTCCCTTTCTGATAGTGGGGACCCCTCTTTCTTTCTTTCTTTTTCTTTTTTTTTTTGAGACAGGGTCTCACGATATTGCCTGGGCTAGAGTACAGTGGTGGCAAGGTACTCACAGCAACTTCAAACTCCTGGGTTTAAGCAATGTTCCTGCCTCAGCCTCCTGAGTAGCAGGGACTATGGGCACCCACCACAACACCCAGTTAGTTTTTCTATTTTTTGTAGATCACTACAAAAGGGGTCTTGCTCTTGTTCAGGCTGGTCTTGAACTCCTAGCCTCAAGCAGTTTTCTGCCTCAGCCTCCCAAAGTTCATGAGTCAATTCGTTGCACCAGAAACCCTTCTTAGGCCCAGAAAGTTCCTCCTTTTAGAAATCTCTTGTACATCACACCAAACACATTAAAATGTGCCTACAGCCCACATAAGTATGTTTTTGGTCCATACCTTTTGGAAGGGTTTTAAGAAAATGGCTTTATAAATTATTTGGCAATAAATGGCTTACCAAATTTGTTTGATATCTTAGCTATCATGGTGTATACTGGAAATTCTTGGAAATGAGGAAAGCTACAATGAGTTTCTACATGTACTGCCACTTTCTTGACTACTGAATGAATTAATTTACAAGCTGGTTAGTAAATCACTAACAAGTTAAAATCAGCCATGTAGTAGTATTTACACTACAGAAATCAGCAAACACTACAAATTAGCACATTATTAATTCATAGCCTCTGACCAGTTTACCCCTAACCACTGGGAAATTGTTTTTTGGGTTTTTTTTCCTTTTAAATCCCTATGTGATTCAAATGTGTAGTCACAGACCTGGAAGAAGTTCAGGATCTTGAGTCCAGTTAGAGAGGCTCAAAGGCTCAAGAGGAACCCAGACTAATTTCATTGGAAGGAGAAATCCCCAGCGGGAAAGATGGAGTGGGCTCTTAGGACAATGCCCCCAACCTCGGGCCTTGCTTCTGGAGATTCTTGATTTAGATCAAAGGCTAGTCAAGAAAGGGCTTGATCTCTTTGTACTTTTGTGTTTGCACTGTAGTCAGTCTGTTCTGTTTCACTGCTGCCATTTTATTCAGTAGCCTTTAGCCTATTTATTATGTTTATTTTACTTTTGTTTTTATCTTTCACTGTTAATAGGCCCTGCCAACAAGCAGGATTGAGGAGGGCCTGCCCAGCAGGGAGGAACTGTGGCCCACAGCAAGCTCCTGGTTCTTTCCTGCTCCAGAGGCAGGTGGCCTAGGGGAAGTCCTTGATCTTGAAACCAGACATTTAGGGTCTGTCAGTGGCCCCACCTTCAAAGTGAGAACTCCTGTGGTGGGGCCTCTCCAGCCAGAGGAAATCTGTGAGCCTGAAAGGCTTCCTGAGAGCTGCCTTCTCAACCACCTCCAGCTCCGACAGGCTGTGTGAAAAGGGGTAGGAGCCTGGACTTATAGATGGGAAGGGATGAATGGAGCATAGAAGACGACCAGATATATGCATTTCCACTCAGAGAAGTCTCTAAACAAGCCACAAACTAAAAAATGAAAGTTACCAAACCATGCGTATGGTACACTTGCCCTTGATGGGAAAGCACTCACTTAAAACTGCACGATGGGGTTCAGCGTGGTGGGTCACCACTGCAATCCCAGCATTTTGGGAGGCTGAGGCAGGAGTGATTTCTTGAGGGCAGGAGTTTAAAACCAGGTTCAGCCAAAGCAAGAACCTGTCTCTACAAAAAATTTAAAAATTTAACTGGTGTGGTAATACCTATAGTTCCAGCTACTCAAGACACTGAGGCAAGAGGATCACTTGAGCCCAGGAGTCCAAAGTTACAGTGAGCTATGATCATGCCATTGCACTTCAGCCTGATTGACACAGTGCAACTGTATCTCTCTCTCTTTTTTCTTTTTTGAGACAGAGCCTCAAAAAAGCTATGTCCTGGGTAGAGTGCTGTGGCATCACAGCTCATAGCAACCTCCAACTCCTGGCTCAAGTAATTCTCCTGCCTTCACCTCCCAAGTAGCTGGGAATACAGTTGCCTGCCACAAAGCCTGGCTATTATTTTGGTTGCAGCCGTCATTGTTGTTTGGCGGGCCTGGGCTGGATTCGAACCCGCTAGTTCAGGTGTATGTGGCTGGTGCCTTAGCCGCTTGAGCCACAGGCACGGAGCCCCACCAGTATCTCTTTAAAAAAAAACAAAACTTAAAAAAAAAAAAATAGAGGTGCCAAATAAAATCCAAGATCTCTCCCCAAGGACACAGAAAAGAAACTGGGGCTGGGCACAGTGGCTTATGCCTGTAATCCAAGCACTTTGGGAAGCAGGAGGATCAATTGAGGCTAGATGTTTGAGACCAGCCTGAACAACATAGTGAGATTCTGTCTCTACAAAAATACCTTTAGAAATTAGCTGGGTGTGGTCATGCAGCTGCCTGTGATCCCAGCTATGTAGGAGGCTGAGGGAGAAGGATTGCTTATGCCCAGGAGTGTGGTCAGGCAGCTGCCTGTAATCCCAGCTATGTGGGAGGCTGAGGGAGAAGGATTGCTTACACCCAGGAGTGTGGTCAGGCAGCTGCCTGTAATCCCAGCTACGTAGGAGGCTGAGGGAGAAGGATTGCTTATGCCCAGGAGTTCAAGGTTATGGATCAAGGTTATAATGAGCTATGATTGCACCACTGCATTTTAGACTGGATCACAGAGAGAGACCCCATCTCAAAACAAAAACAAAAAAAAAGAAAGAGTGATCACAGCTAACATCCCCTCCTTTAGACATAGATGAGAAGGAGAGGAAGAAAACGTTTAGGATGGGTTTACTGTACCCCATGCGCTTTGTGGGACGGACTGAGAGCTTAGGATACCCTAAGAGTTAGGTCTTTTCATTTTATAGATGCTGAAACTACTGAGGTTCAGTGACATTAAGAAACATGCCCAGGGGGCAGGCAGCTGAAGTTCTGGATTGAGATCTGACTCCCAAGCAGCTAAGAACAGCAGCAACTGACATTGGCAGCAGCCACTGTTCCCTACCGCAACCACTGTGCTAAGAGTGAAGGCATTTAATCCTCCTAAGGGTGACAGGTTTTATTATTCACATTTTACACCTGAATAAAATAGGATGCCCGTGAGGCTGAGCTAGCCCAAAGTCACAGCTGAGTCTCTTCCTCTTGAAGTGCATGGTTGGGAGGGAAAAGCCCACTCATCCTTACTTCGCTCTTCTCTTCTCCCCACCCCTCCCTTCCCACATAGGCATTCAGTTTGCTTCCAAATCTTTTATGCAGTATTTGGCTTGTCTAACCAGTTAATGTCTCTTTTGTTGATGAACTATTGAACGCTGCAGTAGTTTTTGTTTTTAGTATGTTGTTGCACTTGGCTAGAGACAAACTTTTTTTTTTTTGAGACACAGTCTCACTATGTCGCCCTCACTACAGTGCCGTGGTGTCACAGTTCACAGCAACCTCAAACTCCTGGGCTCAAATGATTCTCTGGTCTCAGCCTCCCAAGTAGCTGGGACTTAGGTGCCCACCACAACGCCTGGCTATTTTTAGAGATGGGGGTCTCTCTTTTGCTCAGGCTGGTCTTTGAACTCCTGAGCTCAAGCAATCCTCCCATTTTGGCCTCCCAAAGTGCTAAGATTACAGGTGTGAGCCACCAGGCCCCTCAAGACAAACCTTTTTTCATAGTGTCTACAGGACATGTAAAGAGTTCAATGGCAAAAACAAGAGCAAAAGCACAGTGATTTTCAACTGGGGTCCTGTGAGAGGATCTTAGGTCTTCCACAAACATTTTTAAAGATTACTAATTAGGTTATTTTCAAAAGAAGTTCAAAGTATAATAAGTATATATATATGCATATATATACTATTATATATAGGAGGCCAAAATGGGAGGATTGCTTGAGCTCAGGAGTTCAAAGACCAGCCTGAGCAAAAGAGAGACCCCCATCTCTAAAAATAGCCAGGCGTTGTGGTGGGCACCTAAGTCCCAGCTACTTGGGAGGTTGAGACCAGAGAATCATTTGAGCCCAGGAGTTTGAGGTTGCTGTGAACTGTGACACCACGGCACTGTAGTGAGGGCGACATAGTGAGACTGTGTCTCAAAAAAAAAGTTTGTCTCTAGCCAAGTGCAACAACATACTAAAAACAAAAACTACTGCATATATATACTATTATATATATATTTATACTCTTTTATAAATCAACATAATTTAAGTGTTGTGAGGAATTTTAACTATAGGTTCAAGTGTGCTGTGAGATAAAAAAAAAGTTGACAAAGCCAGGCACAGTGATTCACACCTGTGATCCTAGCACTCTGGGATGCCAAGGCAGGTAGATTGCTTAGGCTCGTGAGTTCGAGACCAGCCTGACCCAGAGCAAGACCCTGTCTCTAAAAATAGCTGGGAATTGTGGTGGGTACCTGAAGTCCACCTGTAGCTACTTGGGAGACTGAGGCAAGAGGAGCGCTTGAGCCAAAGAATTTGAGGTTCCTGTGAACACTCTACAGACAATGACAAAGTGGGACTCAGTCTTAAAAAAAAAAAAAAAAGAAAGAAAAGTTTGACAAACACTGCTTTATGGTAATCATACTGATTGAATCCCCAGGGACATTCCATCATTGCAACAGCCAGGGCTTTTGTTCCTTTTTCTTTACACATCAGCTCTACTCTTTCAAAAGGGGCTGCATTGTGAATTTAGGTATCCCAGTGTAACCATCTGGAGTGCGTCCAGTTTTTCCTCATAGGACCAATTTTTGCTTGCAGCTTGCGTTTTCATTAGTTTTAATAATTGCATTTTTGTGGACTTAATCTTGGGATGAATTTTTTTCACATCTGTTCTGTGCCATATTACTGCTAAAATGAACTGTTGCTATTGCGAGAGGGATTTTAACTGACTACTAAGGATTTCTTTCGAATAGCACTGCTTTAGAGATATTCTAGTATTTGCTTGTTAGGCCTTGTGGATAAATACAGATTTAAAGGGCCTGGTGCCATGGTTCACACCTGTACTCCTAGCACTCTGGGTGGCCAAGGTGGGTGGATTGCTCTGAGCTCAAAGGTTCAAGACCAGAGACCCCCGTCTCTAAAAATAGCTGGGCGTTGTGGTGAGCACCTGTAGTCCCAGCTGCTCAGGAGGCTGAGGCAAGAGGATCATTTGCACCCAAGAATTTGAGGTTGCTGTGAGTTGTAATGCTGTGGCACTCTACTGAAGGTGACAAAGTGAGACTTTGTCTCAAAAAAGAAAGTCCAGCTTTAAAAACATATCTTTTTTTTTCTTTTTATTAAATCATAGCTGTGTACATTAATGCAATCATGGGGTACGATGTGCTGGTTTTATATACAATTTGAAATATTTTCATCAAACTGGTTAACATAGCCTTCTCTAAAAACAAATCTTATTGCTGATTTGTCCATTTCTTCCCCTGCTCTTTGTTATGTTTAGGGTAGAGTCTAACTCATCTGATTTAATATGTATTTTTTTTAAATGCCATAACTATTTTGTTTACAGACAGGTGAAATAAAATTATTCCCACAACAATAACAACAAAGGCCACGACCCTTTTTTTCTACTTTCTTTCTTCTTCTTCTTCTTTTTTTTTTTTAATGAATATTTTTTTCTCAATCTGTGGCTTACAGTTTCGCTTTTTTATTTTATTTTTTTGGCCAGGGTTGGGTTTGAACCCACCACCACTGGTATATGGGGCTGGCACCCTACTCCTTGAGCCACAGGTACCACCTCTTTCTTCTTTTTTGAGACAAGGTCTTACTATGTTGCCCTTAGTAGAATGCTGTGACATCACAGCTCACAGAAACCTCCAATTCCTGGCCTTAGGTGATTCTCTTACCTCAGCCTCCCAAATAGCTGTAACTATAGGCACCTGTCACAATGCCTGGCTATATAGTCTAGATCTTATTTATCTGTATTTACATTTCTTTCTTTCTTTTTTTTTTTTTTTTTGAGACAGAGTCTCAAGCTGTTGCCCTGGGTAGAGCGCTGTGGCGTCTCAGCTCACAGCAACCTCAACCTCTTGGGCTTAAGCAATTCTCTTGCCTCAGCCTCCCAAGTAGCTGGGACTATAGGCAATCACCACAATGTCCGGCTATTCTCTTGTTGCAGTTGTCATTGTTGTTTAGCAGGCTTAGGCTGGGCTCAAACCTGCCAGCCTCTGTGTATGTGGCTGGTGCTGAAAACACTGTGCTACAAGCACCAAGCCCCCTTTTCTTACATTCTAATAGAGAAATTGCCAATTGGCACAATGTTTTCCTCTGCCTTTCAACATTTCATAGGACTTCTATTTTTCGGGTGGGAATTAAAAACTGTGAAATTGTTGGCTTGGTGCCTATGGCTCAAGTGGCTAAGGCTATATACACTTAAGGTGGTGAGTTCAAATCCAGCCCGGGCCCGCCAAACAACAATGACGGCTGCAACCAAAAAACAGCCGGGTGTTGTGGAGGGTGCCTGTAGTCCCGGCTACTTGGGAGGCAGAGGCGGGAGACTTGCTTGAGCCCAAGAGTTGGAGGTTGCTGTGAACCGTGATGCCATGGCCCTCTACCCAGGGGGACAGCTTGAGGCTCTGTCTCAAAAAAAAAAATAGAGTTTCAAGAGAAGGCATCATTTTGTGTAGGTTAACACTTTATGTGTATGTCAGAAATTGATATATAAATATATATATTTCAACACATTTTCTGATACTAAACTGCAGTGCTTTTTTGTTTGTTTTGTTTTGTTTTCTTTGAGACAAAGTCTCACTATGTTGCCCTCAGTAGAGTGCTATGGTGTCACAGCTCATAGCAACCCCAAACTCTTAGGCTTAAGCTATTCACTTGCCTCAGCCTCCCAAGTAGCTGGGACTACAGGTGCCTGCCACAACGCCCAGCTATTTTTTGGTTGCACTTGTCATTGTTGTTGAGCAAGCCTGGGCTTAGTTCAAACCTGCCAGCCCTGGGTGTACACCGCTGGCGTCCTAACCGCTGAGCTACAGGTGCTGAGCCTAAACTGCAGTTTTGTTGAAGAAAAAAAAGGCCATGGTCTCTCTTCACCTGCCCCCTCCCACACCTAAAAGCTTCTGTACCCCTCCCGCAGGGGAGATGCTGTCAGAATCTCTGAGAGAGTAGGTGGGGCAGGCAGCCACATGGGGCTTAGCAGATCAGGCTCACTGATTGGGGGTTGGGGTACATGAAATCCCACAGACATCTGGATTTCATCAGGGCTAGTAATAGAGATGCTCTTCAGAGCTTGGAGGTCAAGAAGGAGACAAGGAGATGAAAACTAATTACTGCTTATGTTGTGGATTGAATTGTACCCCAACCCCTGGTACCTGTGCACACGACCTTTTTTGGAAATGGGGTCTTTGCGGATGTAATCAAGTTAAGAATGAACTCATACTGGATGAGATCAAGCTCTAGACCCAGTAACTGGAGTCTTTACAAGACAAGGGAAGTTTGGACACAGAATCTCAAAGAAAACAGCTGCAGGCTCAGCGCCTGTGGCTCAAGTGGCTAAGGCACCAGCCACGTACACCTGAGCATGTGGGTTTGAATCCAGCCCGGGCCTGCCAAACAACAGTGACGGCTGCAACAAAAAATAACCAGGTGTTGTGGTGGGCACCTGTGGTCCCAGCTACTTGGGAGGCAGAGGCAGGAGAATTGCTTGAGCCCAGGAGTTGGAGGTTGCTGTAAGCTGTGATGCCACAGCACTATACCCAGAGTGACAGCTTCAGGCAGCTACGGAGAAAGACATTGGGAAGATGAGGACAGGGCTGGGGGAAGGAAGCTATAATCCCAGGAACACCAAGGATTACTGGCAACCCTCAATAGCAGGAAGAGGCAAGGAAAGACTCTTGTCTAGAGCCGTTAGAGGGAGCATGGCCCTGCTGCCAACTGGACACAGATGGCTCTGCTGCCAACCTGACATAGAACTTCTGTGACAGAATGAATCTCTCTTGTTTTATGGCATTCAACTTGTGGTAATGTGTTGTAGAAAACCTGGAAAACTAATACTGCTTGATTGCTTCATAGGTGATTGGCAGTCACATCCAGAAAATGCTAATTATTGTCAACAGAAAATGCTAATTATTGTCAACATTTCATATGGATTTGAGCTGTAGGACAGAGAGTTTCAGCCATGACCTTAATTTATTTTATTATCCTCTTGGATGAAAATAAAGAGAATTCCTGCCAATCAAATGGTGGATTATGCAAAACCTGGAGGGATGGTTAGTACTAAAGACAGGATCTAAATTCAGAAATACCTCAATGAACGGCAAAAATGCAACAAGGTCAAAGTCCTTTATTTATGTTCAAAGAACCATATGCACAAATGCAGAACAAGGAATCCTTGGCTTGATGATACCTCATGTCATAAAAGATATCTGCCAAAAGCTGAGTACGAGTCAATAATGTATTACAGGCACTAAAAAGGCTAGTGGATCTTTAAGCTGCTTAACTGCCCAGAGATGAGCAGCCCATTGGCCACTGGGCTGGTCAGGTCACATTTGACAATACTCAGCATCCAGGGAAAGAGAGCCAGGAAAGTGAGGGGTCTGGAAACTATTGTTCAAGAGACAATTGGGGGATCTAGGGTTGTTTCTCCTGGAGATGAGAAGGTGCAGGAAGATGGCACATGTCTTTAAATACTGAACAGCTTTCACAAAGCAGAGGGAATGGGCCCACCCTGTAGTGGAGATTGGTTCCTGACCAGTGCTCACAGTCTCAGTCTTCAAGTACAGGGGACTGTGCCTAGATCCAGTCATACTTGACTTGATCTTTGAACCCCTTGTGACATGAAACAATACAACTCCCTTTGTGCCTTTCCAAATTTGAGTTGGCTCGGCACCTGTGGCTCAAGAGGCTAAGGTGCCAGCCACATACACCTGAGCTGGTGGGGTCGAATCTAGCCTGGGGCCCACCAAACAACGATGGCTGCAACCAAAAAATAGCTGGCGTTGTGGTGAGTGCCTATAGTCTCAGCTACTTGGGAGGCTGAGGCAAGAGACTCTCTTGAGCCCAGGAGTTGGAGGTTGCTGTGAGCTGTGATGTCACAGCACTCTACCCAGGGCAATAGCTTGAGACTCTGTCTCAAAAACAAACAAAACAAATTTGAGTTAGGGCTTTATTATTAGCAATCAAGTGTTTATATGTCACAGCCGCCTGTGGCAAGTTGTCTGGTGAAGATGTTGTTCATTAGGAAGTATCAATACCATGACTAACATTTATTGGCTCGGCGCCTGTGGCTCAATCGGCTAAGGCGCCAGCCACGTACACCTAAGGTGGTGGGTTCGAATCCCCAACCCAGCCTGCCAAAACAACAATGATGGCTGCAACCAAAAAATGGCCGGGCGTTGTGGCGGGCGCCTGTGGTCCCAGCTACTTGGGAGGCTGAGGCAGGAGACTCGCTTGAACCCAGGAGTTGGAGGTTGCTGTGAGCTGTGATGCCATGGCAC